>WWET01001973.1:243508-253722 GCA_011038615.1 Limnodynastes dumerilii
TACACCTACCCCTCACACAGCCCCCTCCTACCCCAACTCTACCTTATATACCCCACATGTCATACACATGCCCCTCAAACAGACCCCTCCTACCCCCACCCCTGCCATATATACCCCACATATCATACACCTACACCTCCCACAGACCCCTCCTACCATATATACCCCACGTCATGCACCTACCCCTCCCACAGACCCCTCCTACCATATATACCCCACATGTCATACATCTGCCCCTAACACAGACACCCCCACCCCTACCATATATACCCCACATGTCATACATCTACCCCTCACACTGACCCCTCCTACCATATATACCCCACATGTCACACACCTGCCCCTCACACAGACCCCTCCTACCATATATACCCTGCATATCATACACCTGCTCTTCACACAGACCCCTCCTACCCCTTATGCCTACCATATATACCCCAAATATGCATGTCACTCACCTATGCCTTACACAGACCTCTGCTACACCCCTATCCCTGCCATATATATACCCCACACACAAATACATGTCACACACCTGCCCCTCACCCAGACCCCTCCTCTTCCCCATTACCCCCTCCTTACCCACTTTCCCTGCCCCCTGTACCCACATACAGGCCACCATACTGTCACACACCTGCACCCCACCCCCTCCTGCCCGCTCACCTGCCTGATGGCCCAGGTAGTAAGACAGGTCCAGGTCCCTCTCTCTGGGGACAGACAGGAACTAAACTATCTCTGCGTCTCTCCTCCTCCTCCTCCTGTTACCCCTCCTCCCCCAACCAGCCTGGCATTCATTGTTCCCCTCCCTCCATTCTCCTTAACACGTTCCTCCACCAGCAAACAATCCTCACAGCTCAGAACTTTCTCTGTATTAACGCCCTGACACTGCCACCTGTTGTCAGTCACTGATCCCCAGAGCACACAGTCATTATTATAAGGGCCGGAAGAAGGATTATTATTATTATTCTTATTCTTATTATTATTATTAGGTATGCAAATAAATTGATCTTTTTTTGTAATGTATGGGCAGCGTATACATACTTTTATACGTATGTAGCATATAAAGTATCGGAACTTTGTTCTGTCCGAGCTTCTCCTCTGGCGGCTAAAGCAGGCGGGGGAAAGCATGCTAAGTGTACAGTGTGGGAGGGGGCTTCCGCAGTGTACGGACCGCTGATCCGCATGTGAGCCTTAATGCAGGCTTATGGCAACGTAAGCTGCGAGGGGGGAGTGACAGGGGGTGTGCATCCCCTCTGTCTCGCTTAATTACAGACCCCCGCGAGCATGGAAAACGTGCGGGTGTCTGAATCCGGTCCATTATTAGAGTTGAGAGGTTTATCCCAAGTCTAAATAACAGTGTAATAGCAACGCTGGTCCGTATCTGTGTAATAATATAATAATAATATAATAGTATTAGAGATGAGAGGTGATAAATAACAGTGTGATAGTAAAGCTGGTCAGTATCTGTGTGCAGAAGATATATCCCTGCATGCAAAGAATACAATTACCTTGACTCCCCCTGCAATCACCATGGTTTAGCCCAGGAGTAACTAATTTCAAGCACTTTCTTAAGTCTGGATCCAGCCCATATTCACCATTCTCATGTATGGCTTTAAAACACAGGTCCGAATCCAGATTTAAAAGGCAATTCCGTACGTAACCACTGCAATGGAGGCTAACGTATGACATTTCTGATCCACAATACCGCATGCAGGAAAACAGCGCACTCCCCCTACCCCGGGCCGCCATGGGGCCCACCATCATTAGCGGGCCAATGCGCAGGCAAGGACATCCCTGCGCCCCAGCCAGTTGCTAATGCGGGGCTCCACCCCCATGTGACATCACCTATGATGTCACATGGGTGGGATGATGCTAATGTGTTCGGCACCAACATCTTCTGAGAATGGCCCTGCCACCCCCTCCCTCCTGCTCTGCTACGTGCAGATGATGGATCCGTGCCCTGGACCCTACCCTAAATAGAGTTGAATATAGGATCATACATAGGTGCTAAACCCAGCTATGGGCAACATCTCCACTGTCAGGTGAAGGTAATAGCCTGACCTTCTCATTGTATCATGTGTCTGTGGTTGCCATGGCAATCTCTTGACACAGGAAACCGTGCCCAATTGGACAGCATTAATACACTCTGAGGAACAAGGCAAAGGAGAGACATTACCAAAAAGAAAACTAATTTCAAATTCCTGAATCATCCATGTAACAAGAAGCCCCCACCCGTCTCCTATTAACTTTTTATGCATTTTGCAAACGGTTTGTACAAGAAACCAGTTCTACAAGCCCCCAGCCAAACAATCCACTCACTTGTTGTCTTTGTGGCTTATCTGAGCAAATGCTTACACCCCTCACCCCCGGCCACTGACTCACCCCTCTGTGTCACCTCTCCTGTTACCCCCCTGCACCCAATCACTGCAGCTCCTGCTGTTTGCTTCTTTGCAATGTACTATACATTGTGTTATAGCTTTACTCACTTACCTAGTTATCTAGGTGTCTATTTCATTGTTTAATAAAAATAATGATGATAAATAATATCATGATGATGATAATAAAGATAGAGATGGCTGATATAAAACCTAATTCCTGGTCTAACCACACAACGTCCCCTCCCTAACTGGACCTCACCTGGACTCATGAGTCCCATCCTAATCAGCCAGAAAAGGGGTAAAGGAGAGACAGTATAGAGCAAACACATGGTTTTTGTTTTGTTTTTTATATTATCATATTTAATTATTTTTATCATATTTTATTATTATATTATATTTTATTATTATCTTTTATTATTATTATAGTTTGTTAAGAGAGAAAAAGAGAGAAAAAGAGAGAAAAAGAGAGAAAAAGAGAGAAAAAGAGAGAAAAAGAGAGAAAAAGAGAGAAAAAGAGAGAAAAAGAGAGAAAAAGAGAGAAAAAGAGAGAAAAAGAGAGAAAAAGAGAGAAAAAGAGAGAAAAAGAGAGAAAAAGAGAGAAAAAGAGAGAGAGAGAGAGAGAGAAAAAGAGAGAAAAAGAGAGAAAAAGAGAGAAAAAGAGAGAAAAAGAGAGAAAAAGAGAGAAAAAGAGAGAAAAAGAGAGAAAAAGAGAGAAAAAGAGAGAAAAAGAGAGAAAAAGAGAGAAAAAGAGAGAAAAAGAGAGAAAAAGAGAGAAAAAGAGAGAAAAAGAGAGAAAAAGAGAGAAAAAGAGAGAAAAAGAGAGAAAAAGAGAGAAAAAGAGAGAAAAAGAGAGAAAAAGAGAGAAAAAGAGAGAAAAAGAGAGAAAAAGAGAGAAAAAGAGAGAAAAAGAGAGAAAAAGAGAGAAAAAGAGAGAAAAAGAGAGAAAAAGAGAGAGAGAGAGAGAGAGAAAAAGAGAGAAAAAGAGAGAAAAAGAGAGAAAAAGAGAGAAAAAGAGAGAAAAAGAGAGAAAAAGAGAGAAAAAGAGAGAAAAAGAGAGAAAAAGAGAGAAAAAGAGAGAAAAAGAGAGAAAAAGAGAGAAAAAGAGAGAAAAAGAGAGAAAAAGAGAGAAAAAGAGAGAAAAAGAGAGAAAAAGAGAGAAAAAGAGAGAAAAAGAGAGAAAAAGAGAGAAAAAGAGAGAAAAAGAGAGAAAAAGAGAGAAAAAGAGAGAAAAAGAGAGAAAAAGAGAGAAAAAGAGAGAAAAAGAGAGAAAAAGAGAGAAAAAGAGAGAAAAAGAGAGAGAGAGAGAGAGAGAAAAAGAGAGAAAAAGAGAGAAAAAGAGAGAAAAAGAGAGAAAAAGAGAGAAAAAGAGAGAAAAAGAGAGAAAAAGAGAGAAAAAGAGAGAAAAAGAGAGAAAAAGAGAGAAAAAGAGAGAAAAAGAGAGAAAAAGAGAGAAAAAGAGAGAAAAAGAGAGAAAAAGAGAGAAAAAGAGAGAAAAAGAGAGAAAAAGAGAGAAAAAGAGAGAAAAAGAGAGAAAAAGAGAGAAAAAGAGAGAAAAAGAGAGAAAAAGAGAGAAAAAGAGAGAAAAAGAGAGAAAAAGAGAGAAAAAGAGAGAAAAAGAGAGAAAAAGAGAGAAAAAGAGAGAGAGAGAGAGAGAGAAAAAGAGAGAAAAAGAGAGAAAAAGAGAGAAAAAGAGAGAAAAAGAGAGAAAAAGAGAGAAAAAGAGAGAAAAAGAGAGAAAAAGAGAGAAAAAGAGAGAAAAAGAGAGAAAAAGAGAGAAAAAGAGAGAAAAAGAGAGAAAAAGAGAGAAAAAGAGAGAAAAAGAGAGAAAAAGAGAGAAAAAGAGAGAAAAAGAGAGAAAAAGAGAGAAAAAGAGAGAAAAAGAGAGAAAAAGAGAGAAAAAGAGAGAAAAAGAGAGAAAAAGAGAGAAAAAGAGAGAAAAAGAGAGAAAAAGAGAGAAAAAGAGAGAAAAAGAGAGAAAAAGAGAGAGAGAGAGAGAGAGAAAAAGAGAGAAAAAGAGAGAAAAAGAGAGAAAAAGAGAGAAAAAGAGAGAAAAAGAGAGAAAAAGAGAGAAAAAGAGAGAAAAAGAGAGAAAAAGAGAGAAAAAGAGAGAAAAAGAGAGAAAAAGAGAGAAAAAGAGAGAAAAAGAGAGAAAAAGAGAGAAAAAGAGAGAAAAAGAGAGAAAAAGAGAGAAAAAGAGAGAAAAAGAGAGAAAAAGAGAGAAAAAGAGAGAAAAAGAGAGAAAAAGAGAGAAAAAGAGAGAAAAAGAGAGAAAAAGAGAGAAAAAGAGAGAAAAAGAGAGAAAAAGAGAGAAAAAGAGAGAAAAAGAGAGAGAGAGAGAGAGAGAAAAAGAGAGAAAAAGAGAGAAAAAGAGAGAAAAAGAGAGAAAAAGAGAGAAAAAGAGAGAAAAAGAGAGAAAAAGAGAGAAAAAGAGAGAAAAAGAGAGAAAAAGAGAGAAAAAGAGAGAAAAAGAGAGAAAAAGAGAGAAAAAGAGAGAAAAAGAGAGAAAAAGAGAGAAAAAGAGAGAAAAAGAGAGAAAAAGAGAGAAAAAGAGAGAAAAAGAGAGAAAAAGAGAGAAAAAGAGAGAAAAAGAGAGAAAAAGAGAGAAAAAGAGAGAAAAAGAGAGAAAAAGAGAGAAAAAGAGAGAAAAAGAGAGAAAAAGAGAGAAAAAGAGAGAGAGAGAGAGAGAGAAAAAGAGAGAAAAAGAGAGAAAAAGAGAGAAAAAGAGAGAAAAAGAGAGAAAAAGAGAGAAAAAGAGAGAAAAAGAGAGAAAAAGAGAGAAAAAGAGAGAAAAAGAGAGAAAAAGAGAGAAAAAGAGAGAAAAAGAGAGAAAAAGAGAGAAAAAGAGAGAAAAAGAGAGAAAAAGAGAGAAAAAGAGAGAAAAAGAGAGAAAAAGAGAGAAAAAGAGAGAAAAAGAGAGAAAAAGAGAGAAAAAGAGAGAAAAAGAGAGAAAAAGAGAGAAAAAGAGAGAAAAAGAGAGAAAAAGAGAGAAAAAGAGAGAAAAAGAGAGAAAAAGAGAGAGAGAGAGAGAGAGAAAAAGAGAGAAAAAGAGAGAAAAAGAGAGAAAAAGAGAGAAAAAGAGAGAAAAAGAGAGAAAAAGAGAGAAAAAGAGAGAAAAAGAGAGAAAAAGAGAGAAAAAGAGAGAAAAAGAGAGAAAAAGAGAGAAAAAGAGAGAAAAAGAGAGAAAAAGAGAGAAAAAGAGAGAAAAAGAGAGAAAAAGAGAGAAAAAGAGAGAAAAAGAGAGAAAAAGAGAGAAAAAGAGAGAAAAAGAGAGAAAAAGAGAGAAAAAGAGAGAAAAAGAGAGAAAAAGAGAGAAAAAGAGAGAAAAAGAGAGAAAAAGAGAGAAAAAGAGAGAAAAAGAGAGAGAGAGAGAGAGAGAAAAAGAGAGAAAAAGAGAGAAAAAGAGAGAAAAAGAGAGAAAAAGAGAGAAAAAGAGAGAAAAAGAGAGAAAAAGAGAGAAAAAGAGAGAAAAAGAGAGAAAAAGAGAGAAAAAGAGAGAAAAAGAGAGAAAAAGAGAGAAAAAGAGAGAAAAAGAGAGAAAAAGAGAGAAAAAGAGAGAAAAAGAGAGAAAAAGAGAGAAAAAGAGAGAAAAAGAGAGAAAAAGAGAGAAAAAGAGAGAAAAAGAGAGAAAAAGAGAGAAAAAGAGAGAAAAAGAGAGAAAAAGAGAGAAAAAGAGAGAAAAAGAGAGAAAAAGAGAGAAAAAGAGAGAGAGAGAGAGAGAGAAAAAGAGAGAAAAAGAGAGAAAAAGAGAGAAAAAGAGAGAAAAAGAGAGAAAAAGAGAGAAAAAGAGAGAAAAAGAGAGAAAAAGAGAGAAAAAGAGAGAAAAAGAGAGAAAAAGAGAGAAAAAGAGAGAAAAAGAGAGAAAAAGAGAGAAAAAGAGAGAAAAAGAGAGAAAAAGAGAGAAAAAGAGAGAAAAAGAGAGAAAAAGAGAGAAAAAGAGAGAAAAAGAGAGAAAAAGAGAGAAAAAGAGAGAAAAAGAGAGAAAAAGAGAGAAAAAGAGAGAAAAAGAGAGAAAAAGAGAGAAAAAGAGAGAAAAAGAGAGAAAAAGAGAGAGAGAGAGAGAGAGAAAAAGAGAGAAAAAGAGAGAAAAAGAGAGAAAAAGAGAGAAAAAGAGAGAAAAAGAGAGAAAAAGAGAGAAAAAGAGAGAAAAAGAGAGAAAAAGAGAGAAAAAGAGAGAAAAAGAGAGAAAAAGAGAGAAAAAGAGAGAAAAAGAGAGAAAAAGAGAGAAAAAGAGAGAAAAAGAGAGAAAAAGAGAGAAAAAGAGAGAAAAAGAGAGAAAAAGAGAGAAAAAGAGAGAAAAAGAGAGAAAAAGAGAGAAAAAGAGAGAAAAAGAGAGAAAAAGAGAGAAAAAGAGAGAAAAAGAGAGAAAAAGAGAGAAAAAGAGAGAAAAAGAGAGAGAGAGAGAGAGAGAAAAAGAGAGAAAAAGAGAGAAAAAGAGAGAAAAAGAGAGAAAAAGAGAGAAAAAGAGAGAAAAAGAGAGAAAAAGAGAGAAAAAGAGAGAAAAAGAGAGAAAAAGAGAGAAAAAGAGAGAAAAAGAGAGAAAAAGAGAGAAAAAGAGAGAAAAAGAGAGAAAAAGAGAGAAAAAGAGAGAAAAAGAGAGAAAAAGAGAGAAAAAGAGAGAAAAAGAGAGAAAAAGAGAGAAAAAGAGAGAAAAAGAGAGAAAAAGAGAGAAAAAGAGAGAAAAAGAGAGAAAAAGAGAGAAAAAGAGAGAAAAAGAGAGAAAAAGAGAGAAAAAGAGAGAGAGAGAGAGAGAGAAAAAGAGAGAAAAAGAGAGAAAAAGAGAGAAAAAGAGAGAAAAAGAGAGAAAAAGAGAGAAAAAGAGAGAAAAAGAGAGAAAAAGAGAGAAAAAGAGAGAAAAAGAGAGAAAAAGAGAGAAAAAGAGAGAAAAAGAGAGAAAAAGAGAGAAAAAGAGAGAAAAAGAGAGAAAAAGAGAGAAAAAGAGAGAAAAAGAGAGAAAAAGAGAGAAAAAGAGAGAAAAAGAGAGAAAAAGAGAGAAAAAGAGAGAAAAAGAGAGAAAAAGAGAGAAAAAGAGAGAAAAAGAGAGAAAAAGAGAGAAAAAGAGAGAAAAAGAGAGAAAAAGAGAGAGAGAGAGAGAGAGAAAAAGAGAGAAAAAGAGAGAAAAAGAGAGAAAAAGAGAGAAAAAGAGAGAAAAAGAGAGAAAAAGAGAGAAAAAGAGAGAAAAAGAGAGAAAAAGAGAGAAAAAGAGAGAAAAAGAGAGAAAAAGAGAGAAAAAGAGAGAAAAAGAGAGAAAAAGAGAGAAAAAGAGAGAAAAAGAGAGAAAAAGAGAGAAAAAGAGAGAAAAAGAGAGAAAAAGAGAGAAAAAGAGAGAAAAAGAGAGAAAAAGAGAGAAAAAGAGAGAAAAAGAGAGAAAAAGAGAGAAAAAGAGAGAAAAAGAGAGAAAAAGAGAGAAAAAGAGAGAAAAAGAGAGAGAGAGAGAGAGAGAAAAAGAGAGAAAAAGAGAGAAAAAGAGAGAAAAAGAGAGAAAAAGAGAGAAAAAGAGAGAAAAAGAGAGAAAAAGAGAGAAAAAGAGAGAAAAAGAGAGAAAAAGAGAGAAAAAGAGAGAAAAAGAGAGAAAAAGAGAGAAAAAGAGAGAAAAAGAGAGAAAAAGAGAGAAAAAGAGAGAAAAAGAGAGAAAAAGAGAGAAAAAGAGAGAAAAAGAGAGAAAAAGAGAGAAAAAGAGAGAAAAAGAGAGAAAAAGAGAGAAAAAGAGAGAAAAAGAGAGAAAAAGAGAGAAAAAGAGAGAAAAAGAGAGAAAAAGAGAGAAAAAGAGAGAGAGAGAGAGAGAGAAAAAGAGAGAAAAAGAGAGAAAAAGAGAGAAAAAGAGAGAAAAAGAGAGAAAAAGAGAGAAAAAGAGAGAAAAAGAGAGAAAAAGAGAGAAAAAGAGAGAAAAAGAGAGAAAAAGAGAGAAAAAGAGAGAAAAAGAGAGAAAAAGAGAGAAAAAGAGAGAAAAAGAGAGAAAAAGAGAGAAAAAGAGAGAAAAAGAGAGAAAAAGAGAGAAAAAGAGAGAAAAAGAGAGAAAAAGAGAGAAAAAGAGAGAAAAAGAGAGAAAAAGAGAGAAAAAGAGAGAAAAAGAGAGAAAAAGAGAGAAAAAGAGAGAAAAAGAGAGAAAAAGAGAGAGAGAGAGAGAGAGAAAAAGAGAGAAAAAGAGAGAAAAAGAGAGAAAAAGAGAGAAAAAGAGAGAAAAAGAGAGAGAGAGAGAGAGAGAGAGTGTCTGATGATAGGAGAGAGAGAGAGAGGACGTCTGATGATAGGAGAGAGAGAGAGAGGACGTCTGATGATAGGAGAGAGAGAGAGAGAGGACGTCTGATGATAGGAGAGAGAGAGGACGTCTGATGATAGGAGAGAGAGAGAGAGAGAGACCGTCTGATGATAGGAGAGAGAGAGATAGAGGCTAGTGTGTGATGAGAGTAGTGGAGAGAGAGAGAGAGAGGGACATCTAATCATAGGAGAGGAGAGAGGAGAGAGAGGGAAGGGAGGGGAGTCAGATAGAGGAAGGGAGTGTGGGATTCTGGAGCAGGGTCTGTGAACACAATTCAGGTGCTCTTAGAAAAACAGATAAACCCCCGGGCTGTTCTCTATTATTCTTACTGAGCAACTTTCTGTTAACCCCTCCCATGCCAGAGAGGCAGAGGTGCAGAGACACACGGATACCTGCCCTTTTTCACCGAATTATTGGCCTTTAATCTGAGTTGTGTGATTTTGGGATGAAAAGGTGGCACTCCCAGAAACATTCCCTCAACGTTTCCATTGTGTTTGGGGCTCATCATCATTATCATCATCATTATCATTAGTATGTTCTGAGAGAGTTCTGCCACTTTTACTGTCCTCATTCACCCCTAGGGCGTTTGACCTAGGGGCCCACACCTCGGGCTACACCAGCTTCAGTCACAGAGCCGCGGCCTCCTGCTACGATATATTAGTAACGTGCCACAGATCTGAATTTGAAGTTGCTGGGGGCAACTTCTACCCACGGACAGCGGCTTTGGCCAACCCCCGTCATTACTTCTTCCCGCCGGCCTTATATACAGAGCCACGGCTGTCAGCTTACATTGTTTATAAACCCCTAGCCAGCTGTAGGCCATCGGCGTATGTGCGGTTCAGGGAGGAGGCGGCTTTGCACCAGGCCTCTTCCCTGCTAAGGGCATGCTGAGATCCGAAGATCATGCAATTGCGCCACATTCAGACCCGAATGCACCTCAAGCTTTTAGGCCCAGAGCGCGGTGTGTATAGATCGTGGTCCAACTGAGGATATCGCTCTGTTTTATGGGCCTGCGCAGTGAATAAACTTAAGTGCAGTCAGTCTCTACATTGGCTGCCTGTAAAATACAGAATCAAATACAAAATCCTCTTGCTAACCTATAAAGTCATGAGCAATACTGCACCTGCATACATTTCCTCACTTGTCTCAAGATATATCCCAGCACGTTCTCTCAGATCATCACAAGATCTACAACTCACCTCTGTACCTCATAAATCCTCAGATTTAAGGTTGCAAGACTTCTCCCGGGCAGCACCCACTCTCTGGAATAGCCTTCCTCGCTCATTAAGACTATCCACTACTCTACAATCTTTCAAGCGTTCCCTTAAAACTCATCTCTTCAGACAAGCTTATCAAATTCCACAACCACCCTAAGCATTAAATACCATATTATCAACCACTTCTACAATTTAACACATTACAAACACAAACCCGCACGCTCTCTTTTCTACAATTCCCTCATCTCTGCTACTAACACTGCTGTGTGACTGGAGCATACAGAGCATTGAGCACTTTTGTCATACACCCTGGCGGGTCCATTGTGTGATATATAGCACTTGCCCTTATGTATCAAACCCATT
>WWET01001973.1:254779-269502 GCA_011038615.1 Limnodynastes dumerilii
GCCCCCTTGTCTGCGGGGGCCCGTGTGCACTGCACACTCTGCACCCATGGTAGATACGCCACTGTATGGCTGATGGGGTGTTCACCTGCCAGTCACCTTTAGCTTCAGCACCAGAAGCAGGAAAAGGTGCCAAGCGATGCAGCCATTAACACACGCTTCAAGAGTAACTTACTCATATGACCTGTGCTCCAAGAGTAACTTACTCATATGACCTGTGCTCCAAGAGTAACTTACTCATATGACCTGTGCTGACTGCAGCTCTAAGCAGGGCCACCACCAGAAATTTTCGGGCCCAGGTCACGGCCCAAAGTGCTCCAACAAAAGGGGGTGGGAGCTTTGGCTTCTGATGTGTAGCCTGGTAAAGTTCTCCAGCAGAAAGTATCGGTACCTGCTTCTGGAGAGCTAAGGCGAGTATCAGCGGGCCCTCACTCTCGGGGCAAAATTCCCTGCAGTCCCTTCGTGATGGAAACCTTGGCACTAAGGGCTTGCATTGCTCCTCTTTGATAGTCCGATGGGCCACAGTCTGTTGAAGGTAAGCTTTAAGTTGTTTTTTTACCGTTAATGTATAAGCTAATTTAGTGGGTATATAAGGGCAGTGCGGTGACTCAGTGAGTAGCACTTGTGTCTCACAGCGCTGGGGTCATGAGTTTGATTGCTGGACTAGGCCTCATCTGTGTGGCGTTTGTATGTTCTCCCTGTGTCTACATGTGTTTCTTCCAGGTGCTCCAGTTTCCGGTAGGTTAATTGGCTGGTGAATAAATTAGCCCCAGTGTGTGTGTGTCTGTGTAAGGAAACTTAGAATGTAGCTCCAAAGGGACAGGGACTGATGCGAAAGTTAAAAATTCTCTGTAAAGCACTATATAAAAACCTGTTAATAAATAAATATTACAGGAGGTTCAAGGGGGAAATAGCCTAGAGTAGCTGAAATCCTTAATCACAGCCCAAACACATCCACTCACATCATTGGTGCACAATTGTCATAACAGATAGAAACACAGATAAGAGCACATCCAGTTTTCCCAGTGTTTTATTTTTAATCCCATAATGGCTCTAAACCCTATTTGATCCTCAGTTTTGTTTAGGATGTCCTCATATTTATCCCCATCATGTTTGAAGTGTTCTACTGTATTAGCCACAACCACCTCTGATTGGGAGTCTATAGATGCTTCAAAAAGCGAAACAACAGAGATGTTGTCCATAGCAACCAAGGTCTACTGATCATTATTATAGCCTCCAAAATGAAAGACAAAAATCTGATGCTGTGTTGTCCCCTTCCCCATCATCTCCTCCTGTGTTGTCCCCCTTCCCCATCATCTCCTCCTGTGTTGTCCCCCTCCCCCACCTCAGTAATAGGCTACAAAGAAATGATTGGAGTACTCTTTCTGTTATTTCACCTGGAACACAGGGGAAGGCTGTTCTAGAACAGGTTTTCCAAAAAGCAAAATAAAAAATATCTTATAAAAATAAATATAAACACCCCCCTATATTCACTTCATCATCTCAACCTCCCCATTCACTTTATCATCACCCCCTCCCCATTCTCATCTTCTTCCCCATTCTCTTTATCATTTCTTTATCCCCTTCATCATCCCCCCTCCTCTTCATCATCTCCCCCTCCCCATTGATCATCTCCCCATTCTCTTTATCATTTCTCTATCCCCTTCATTATTTCCCCCTCCTCTTCATCAGTTCCCCTCCTCAATGTCTTCATTAGCTCCTCCTCCTCCCCATTCATCACCATACTATTATCATCTCCCTCTCTCCATTTATCATCTCCCAATTTTCATCATCTCCCCCTCCCCTATGTCAGTTCTCTATTTCCATCATCTCTCCTCCTGTGTTGTCCCCCTTCCCCTCCCCATCATCCTGTGTTGTCCCCCTTCCCCATCATCTCCTCCTGTGTTGTCTCCCTTCCACATCATCTCCTCCTGTGTTGTCTCCCTTCCACATCATCTCCTCCTGTGTTGTCTCCCTTCCCTTTCATCTCCTCCTGTGTTGTCTCCCTCCTCCTCATCTCCTCCTGTGTTGTCCCCCCTCCCCATGATCTCCTCCTGTGTTGTCTCCCTCCTCCTCATCTCCTCCTGTGTTGTCCCCCCTCCCCATGATCTCCTCCTGTGTTGTCTCCCTCCTCCTCATCTCCCCCTGTGTTGTCTCTCTCCTCCTCATCTCCTCCTGTGTTGTCCCCCTTCCCTGTTATGCAGAGAGCATACCTGCACTCTCCTCTCCTCAGCTCCTCTGTTTATGTGTGTGACATCATGACATTACACACATGAAGCTGGAAAATTTGTGAGCCGGCAGACTGTAGACCTTTCACAGCTGTCGGACTCCCGTCAGTGCCCGGAGCTCATGATTCACCTGCACTGCCCTCCCTACTACCCTGGCCGGGATACCAGAATGTTTCTTCCGAAGTGGTGGTACGTTGGAAGAATCATTTCTCAGCACCGCGGTGAGAGCGTCGCAGCACCCCAGGGAGCCGCGGCGCACAGTTTGGGAGCCACTGCTCTAGTGCCACAAATCTTACATTAAAGTTTAGACCTTAGGCAGTCTGTACCGAAACTAATTCCCATCATGCTTTTTCAGGTATCAGCAATGACTATGCTGTTGGAGCATGCTGGAAGTTGTAGTTCCACAACACCTGACATGCCAAAAAGGGGTGACTATGTCTGTTATAGATCTTCTCCCCAACCCTCACTCGTTCATGATTGTCATGTCTTGTTGTGACCCTCCAATTGGACCCATTCCACTAGGTGCAAAATACTGTTCCTTAGCTTCCAATAACTAGTTGCTATGGCAGCCACCTTTTTTTAAAAATTAAAACTGGGTGAGTGACAGTTGGAAGCTCAGAAGCGGAGTATGGTGTACCTGGTGGAATGGGTCATGTTGGAGGGTCTGAGTCCAGTTCCACTGACAACAATACACCTGTGCACCAATGATAAATAAAACTATCTGGAAACTAGGGCTAGGTCTGTGCCAGGGAGGGCAGGGGGTAATGAGCACAGCTGCAGGGCTTCCGGGCTGCTACCTGTGTCACTAACACATGTTAGGAGCAGCAGTTGCCCTGATGCGTTGGGGGTTGATGTGTGGGCGATGAGAGAAGGGGGGGGAGGGCGAGGATCAGCTGCTCTGTGTGTCAGGGGCGTGATGGGGGGACAGCTGCCCGGAATAAAGGAAAGAGCCTTAACAATGGAGCGATTGTGAGGCACAGAGAGAGACATTGACAGAGAAGAGCTGCATGCAGCCTCAAAGGAAGGGGCTATGGAAAGAGCAAGAGACAAGATGAGGCGTGATGGGAGAGGGGGGGCATTGGAACAACAGACCCTCCAACATGACCCATTCCATTAAGTACAGTTTAATCCGTTCTGGAGCTGTCCAAACTAGTTTAAATGGATTAACTGGTATTTTTTTAAAAACTATTTGCCTTTTTTTTTTTTTAACAAAGGGGGTTACCATAGTAACTGACAGTTGGAAACCGAGGAGCAGAGTGTTTTGTACTTAATGGAATGGGTCATGTTGGAGGATATGGAACAATGCAGAAGCCTGACACGGGGTTCTGCACAGACCTAAGAGCACCACTCCTCAACTGAAATGTCCCTTGCAATGACAGACCCTCCATTCTGCTTCTGAGCATTCAAAAGGCACTCACCCGCTTTTAATGAATTAAATGATACTTGAAAAAACATTTTTCTCTTCAACAAAAGTTGTTACCATAGAAATGCATTGTTAGAAGCCGAGGAGAATAGTATTTTGTACCATGTTGGAGGGTCTGAATACCTAGTGTCCCTTCTATTGGCAGAGTCTTGTGGTACAAGATAGCTGACAGCAGATGTTGGATAGGGATTGTAGTCCACACATATGCACTTTACCAGATTCTAGGTTTATTTAGTAGAGAGCAAGTAGTAACAGGTAATGCAGTTTTGGTTCACAAGGGGTTAATGCATTCAGCAGTATAGATGGAGGTTCTGCATCAACAGGAACTCACAGTGCAGCAGGGATATAAATAAGCAGCAGCTTGTCAGGTCTGCAGGTTCAGGCTGTATGTAAAGGGTTACTGTGTGAGGAGATTGTGAGCTGCAGTCTGTGCAGGTCAGTGACTAAATCCAACTAGCAGAGGGAACAGGTCCTGCAAACAGGAAGATGATGTCATCTGACACCTCCTACTGCACAAGCAGACACTGGAGCAGACACTAGAGCATACACTAGAGCAGAGGAGCAGACACTAGAGCAGGGGAGCAGACACTAGCGTAGACACTAGAGCACACACTAGAGCAGGGGAGCAGACACTAGAGCACACACTAGAGCACACACTAGAGCAGGGGAGCAGACACCAGAGAAGACACTAGAGTAGGGGAGCAGACACTAGAGCTCCACCCATGGGTGTGTCTAGCCATATACCAGGCAGATGCAACCTTTCCACTCCAGGTATTGTAAATCTACAACTCCCAGCATGCTCCAAAAACATAGCCATAGCTAAGACCTAGCAAGGCATGATGGGACCTGTAGTTTCACAACACCTGCATGCGACAGATTGCTTTTACCTGCCATTTACTGACCTCCAGAAGTATATTAGGAAACATCCATGGAAAATGACATTGTAGAATAGGTTGGATATGGGATCAGTTTAACAAGCAGGCCGTAAATGACCATATATACAGTTATTTTCTTTCTATAGACACACACAAGGTATGGTCAGAGCATAGTCTTTGTAGTAGTAACAGTGAAACCTTAACCATAGAACTATTGGACTTTGGCTGGAAGCATCCATGTTTAAGGAGGAAAAGACCGAAAACTTCTTTAACATATGGGAAAAATACATTACGACCTTATCCCCCTCAATTTGCGCTTGGTTTGGGTATAGAATGCTAGCGGGTGATCCACCATTGTGATGTGTTTGGTCATAGATTTTTCAATAGTATGTTAAGACCTTGGTCCAGATATACTAAGCTGTGGGTTTTGAAACAGTTTGCAACCAATCAGATTCTAGATCTTATTTAACTATTGCATTCTAGAGAATGTCAGCTAGAATCTGATTGGTTGCTATGGGCAAACTCTCCACTGTTTCAAAACCCACAGCTTAGTAAATCTGAACCCTTGAGTTTTTGGAAAATAAAGCGTAGCTATACTTATATGCTCTAATAATCTTAATAGTTGGAAATTTATTGGAAAAATAAATAAATAAATGAGATTGTGATACTTAACTCCCCTTTCTATCCTATCCCCCCCTCCCCTTAATAGATATTTGTTTAGCCGTTGATATATACTTCAACACTATCTTTTCCCCCCGAAATATTATTAGGTATGGTATTTACTGTTATATAAAAAGTAAAAAAAAAGTGAGGTACTTACCTTCTACCATAACATGTGTATGTTGCATATCTTTGTGATGAACATCTTTACCTATGTATGAACACTTTGGGGCTGATTCAGAGATGCACTTGCACCTTTTTTTTAGTGTACAGCTCGGCTAAACCATTTTTCAAAGTAATGGGTGTTAATTAATTTAAAAATTTTAGCATGCAGGGAAAATACATTACTTTTACACACATAACTAAAATACTGCATAGCTTTATATTTATTCTATAAAATAGAGTTGAGCTAAGAAACTTCACCTCCTATTTTTATTTCTGGTTTTACAATTTAAATCTGCCTCCCCTTGCAATTCAACATGGTATGGTCCAGGTCTACACTTGCACCTAAAAAAAGATGGAAGCGCAACTCTGAATCAGCCCCTTTATGTGACTGTACTGTTACTGTATGATACAATTGTTTTATTTCATTATTCCTAATCTATCTATCACATGGGCCATTTTCATGGGCAGAATTCCTCAACAGGATTAGGATGTCTTTAATATTTCTTTATTGTTAAGTTCACACCATAGTAAAACACAGATTCTATTTTCTCAATACACATCATTACATATTTATCACCCAAAGGTATAATACAGTCATAACCTTCCCTATTGCTTTTTGTTGTATTAATGATATATTAGAGGGTCATTTTCCACCTCTCTCTCTAAATACCATGTCGTTTCATGAAAAGTATTATATAATTGTTGTTTGGTAGTGTCATCTAATAGGTCAATATAACTTTCCCATGATGAAAAGAATCTTTCCACCTGAGATTCCTTATCCAATGTGGCCTCCAACCAATCCATTTTAAACACATAGGGCTCTATTTACTAACTTCATTTTCAGGTGATAATGTCTGTTTTAACACTAAACCGTTCATTATCACCTGAAAATGAACTTTGTACAATTTACTAAGCTGCTTTCGCCATGGAAATCTGCTGTTTCCATGGCGATGCATACACACTTCTTAAGTCTTTGCTGGCCCGTTGATCTTAACGGGTGCCAGCACTACACTACAATTTACTATCCCTCGGGAAAAATAACGCCATCTCAGGATTGTGACTTCAGGCATGATCCAGACCTACGCTGAAAAGCCGATCTGCACATGCACCGGGCAGATACTCGTGGATCGGGCGTCTGTAGCAGCGCCATAGGGACGCTGGAGGGGACGTCCCCCAGCGTCCATACGTTCTGGGTAGTGTGGGGGGGAGCATGGAGGTAGTTAAATGAGGGTGGGATGGCGGGCTAGGCGGCCATACGCTCCTGTGCCTTCAGCCGGCGTAAGGAAGGGGCCATACGCTTGCACAGGGGGAGTGTCAGGGTAAGTGAACGCCGATACGCTGTGCTTTAGTAAGCACAGTGCATCGGCGCAGGTCTGGATCAGGCCCAAAGCCCCTGGCCTGGATGGCTTCACAAATAATTTGTATTTAGAATTTAGACACCAAATAATTAGGACAGTGCTATGTTTTCAACTGCCTGGCAACATATTTGTAAACAGCACTCAGCAATTATGCACTGTCTAAGCTTCCAGAGTTGTCTGCTGCCAGGGGCCCCCCATTTTTTGTGGGGGCCCCTATATCCACGGCAGTTATATCACTTCTCCATACCACACTAACTTCCTCACAGCCTGACTTTACTTCAGTTACACCTGCACAGTCCTAGTTCTTTTTTCCGTATGTAGTTGTCGGCAAGTAACAAATACGATACCAAACTGTGAATATTCAATAAGACAAATGTTAAAGCAATGTTTATGCACTTATTTAAACCATTTTAATAACCCAGGTTCTAGACACAATGAATAAATGTTGTTTTTGTAGGGACACTGTGGGCCATTCCTTCCAGTACTGAAAACCAATAAACTAGAAATCTAGAGTAACCTTGCAGCATACATCTAATTAACATAGCTACTTAGCGGCTCGGTACCTGATTTGCATTAATAATGAGCATTGCCGTTTAAAATGTGCAATTCATTTACTGAGTAAAATGAAAACAAAATATTTATTTTGGAAAAGTACCAATTCCCTTTCATTATTAGTTATTCTGCAAAATTGTTCTAGGCATGTTGTTGTATAAATGTAGCATAATTATTTTGCTTCGGCAAAGTATTTCACACATATATTTCCACCTAGGAATGAGAAACAGCTATTCCTGTTAATGATGTATTTGTTATATCATCCCAGACTTACAGTCATTTCCATACGATAAAAAAAACGGAGCTACTGTGTGTAATGTGCTCTCATTTTTTTCTTCACATATTTTACAACAATGTTCAAATGTCCTTATTTTAAATACATTATGTTAGGCATAAGACTGAGTATATAAAGGCTCCTGATGGTAAATACACCTAAATTAAAAATGAAATAGAAACATAGACAGTGATGGCAGATAAGAGTCACTTGGCCCTTGCTGTTACCCAGAATTATTGATTTTAAATCATACTGGGTCTGATTCAGAGATCCGATATTAACGATAGTTAGGTGCGTATATTTAGGGTCGGATCGATTTTGCTTCAACTGCACATGCGTAGTAATAGTGCAACGCCGTCTACGTTGAAGTTAGGGTCGGAAATGCCTTAAGGTCAGATTTGTGAATCGGTTGGGAACAATTGCGATCCTAAGTCCAGCGGAAATCTACGAACCGAAGGATTTGCATATAAATGGGCAGGGGGAGGCATTGAGATGAGGGAAAGTGGGCGCGCTTACAGACTTAGGACCCTAAATATACGCAACTAATACACATAAGGTCGGAAGTGAGTGCGGCCAGATAGGGCAAGTCAATGCAGGTCTAACTTTAGGTCCGGCCGCTGTTTGCAAGAGGAGTGACTGTTTATTCAGTGGGATGTAACCTGCTCCGACCTGCCACTTAGATGCGTATATTTGTGACCCCCATCGCCGACGGATCTCTGAATCAGGCCCTAAGGGATTACTCCAATCTCTAGCTGTGAAGGCCCTAATAACGCTATATATATAATGTCTTGCCTGCAAATATGCAGCTGGGAATGGCCTCAGCACTTCAACTCTGCCTCTACATACGTAAGTGTTTTTTTCTTTTCTTTATCTAACAATTGATCTATAGTCTTTATGCCGCCCACCTTCCAGATAGTAAAGGGATAGGATGCCATGCCCCCCTGGCAATCAACGTTGTGCACCAATTGAAGATGTATTGTCCGTTCTGCCAGTACTCCATATTTGTGCCACAATAAAAGCCACTCCTTCCTTGTGGTCCAAAGAAGGGGATTAGATGTTTCAATCAAGGTGATCTCCTGGTCTCCAGCATGCAGAAAAGCTATTAAAGACCCTCTCGGTACAAATCCTCTTTCTAATGTTGTATGGACATACATATCTTCAAACTGAAGCCAATTTCTGATGTACCTCAAGTGTGCCACATGGCTATAGGATTAGGATGTCTAAAGGAATCCGATATCTATTTTACATATCAAAGGGCCTGATCCTAATTTGCGTACGACCACCCGACTTCCGCAAGCTGCTTACAGAAGTCGGGGTGTTTTTCGGGCACTGTGCATGTGTGAACCAGATTTTACGCAACAGAACGTACACTAGGAGATCCGTCCATTTCGGGGGAGGGGGGTTAATTTAGTGTATGTTTAGCCTAAGCATGTTTAAATTGCTCTACTGTGTAAGTCTACCACATAACTATCTACTTCTCTTTACATCTCTATGGTAGATCTCTGAGGAAAGAAAGAGATGTCGGTATGGGGGGCTGGGCTTATCGATTTTATGCAAATCTCGTTGTGAAGCCCCACCCCTGTCAATCAATGCCACGATTCATACTGTTTCAAGGAATGGACAGGGCTTGACAATGCAAATCATGTCATCAACCACCCATTCTCAATAAGGCTAGGGAGGAGCAGGAGCGCAGGACTTGAGGCCTAGATTTATATTTTAAATGCCATCGCGGGCGGGAGATTAGCGGGATCTCTTGGGAAATCAGGAGCAATGCACGAATTTCAGGAATCTCCCAGAAATTCCGCGAGAGTCTGCAACCATGGTCTACCCCCTCTGATTGGCGAATATCCAACTTATAAACTACCCTTTCAGTGGAATAATGTTTCCCAGCATATTCTCCCCTTCAGTATCAGTGTTGCCCCTGTCTTTTAATACCTCTCATCCTTTGAATTTCCTTTATTTTAAAGATAATTTATGTGCAAGTTCTGCTTTTTCCACTTTTACAGAATTGACCTTTACCGTGACATGTCCCGGTGGGTGCTACATTTTACAATTACTACCAGCTGCTACGCGCTTCCTCTCGGAGGATCGTCACATTGTACGCTTGTTTCACGCACCTGCTGGAGATTGCTCCAGGCTTAGTTTCTGCCCACGAAAAAATAAAAATCTGATTTTTGGCACCAGGGAATCTAGGAAGTATTTGATTTCTTTTGAATATTCATAATGGGCGGCATCGTGACAGGATCGTGCAGTTGCCAATGTTCTAAAATGCGTTCCTTTGTGGCTGTGCTGATGCCTCCTCCTCGCAGAATTTTTCTGGCTACTGTCTTGGAGAACACACATTCCCATGATGTCACGCTTACTGAATGTGATAATAAGGGAACGAATCCAGATCTCCGCAAAATGACTACGTTTGGTGAGTGCGCATGTCGTACAGAACCAGACATTCGTAATGGAAGTGCTTGCGACGGCGGAATTGGACGGGACGAAGGGCCGTATGCAGAATACCGGACGAAGAAAATATACATCCAATGTTTAGTGTTTTTTCCTACTGCGTATGAGTAGTACATTTTTTACGTTACCTACGTATCTTTTCCTTACGTAAATTGCATTTACACAGTCTACATATGGAAAAGATACGTAGATAACGTAAAAATTGTACTGCTCCCTCACTTTCCTCCTATGCTTCTCAGCAGCTCCTGTGTCTTTCTACACTCCTCTGTCTCTCCTCCATTTACCTTGCTGCTTCTCCTGTGTCTCTCTCTCCACATTCTCTCTTGAACAAATTTCAATATTCTACCTGACACATATGAACTTATCGATTCTATATCGTCCTATATTGTTTAGGACCAGACCCTGTCGCTCCCCTCTCTCATGCGGCTTTAAAGCTGCCTTAACGGTGTTATACAGATCCCGGGAACATTAGATCGCTGATCTGCGTGAAAGGCGTTAAACGCATCTATACTGTGAAATTAGTACTTGTGTACTTTTGGCAGGTGGAGAGGAAGACCTGCCACGCTGGACGGAACTGAGTATCGTACGATAGGCAATCAATCCACTGCAGAATGTCTAGATAGCGTATGCGCAATTCTGTCCAGACACCTGAATTACGCACTTTGCGTGCGTAAATCGAGTGTCGGACGGAAGTATGAATCCACTCCTTAGTCCCTGCAGATTAACTGTCCACCATCGCAGTGCATATTACACCCCAACCATCCATGTTAGTGATCTGCAAACAAACATATCATTAAAAACATGTTTACGCACTGCGCTGAAAAAGAAACTACACCAAAAATATCAAAAGCACGAGCAGTCCTTGTTTCCCCAAGACCTTGTGATGAGGACGTTACTTGGCCTTGAGGCTGAGGAGTGGATTCATTACTCCAAAGGGCAATGTTCCCTTTTGGATAATTCTTAATCTAATTGGATAAGACACGAGAGCGTCGCTATTGCACAGGCGGAATTTCAAGGACGATAAAGGCTTTGAAGGTTAAAGTCCTTTACTACAGCTATGAAGCAGATTTCAAATCATTGAATATACAAAAGTGTTTTCTTGTTCAAAGAACTTACAGGTCCGGATTCACAGTTACGTAGTTTTCATCTTACGTACGTTGTCTTAAGAAGTGAGCTACTGCGCATGGTTAGGGTTTACCAAATACATTCTAGAATATGGGGGCTGATTCAGAGATACGATTTCCACGGCACTTAGGAGCGTATATTTAGGATCTTAGAAAATTTGCATTACTGCGCATGCGTAGTAATAGTGCAACGCCGTCTACGTAGCGGTTAGGAGCGTAAATTCGCTAAGAGCGTAAGTTTGAATCGATCACAAGCACTTAAGATGTTAAGTGCTGCGAAAGTTTAAGATCTTAATGATTTGCATGGAAATGGGCGGGGGGAGGCAGGGAAATGAGGGAAAGTGGGCACGGGCTGACACTTAGGATCTTAAATAAACGCTACTACGTCACTTAAGATCTCAAATGGCAGCGCAGAGTTAGGGCTAGTCAATGGTGGTCTAAGTTTAAGATCCACCGCTGTTTGCAAGGGGAGTGACTGTTTATGCAGTGGGCTGTAACCTGCTAAGATCTTAACATTAGATGTGTATATTTTGCGATCTTTTCGCAATCGCATCTCTGAATCAGCCCCATGATCTCTAGGCTTTAGTTGGTTGCGATGGGTGACAACACCAAATAATCTTTAGAAGCTCCATTATATCTACCCCTCCATAGCCAAAGGACAAGGTCCTAGTCCACTATTGAATGGAGGCGTCATGGCTTAGCAATAGGTTTCTGGCTTTACCAACCAACAGGAATCTAAAAGAAATAATCAAACAACCAATCAGATGTGAGCTGTTAAGTTGCCCTGAGTGTTCAAAGGTCGTTGGTTGTTTCAATTTTAAGCTTTGCTAATAAAAAATAATAAATAATATGTATATATATGTAAGAGGTGTTTTATTTTTTATTATTATTGTATATTCTAAACAATAAAGCAGTCACTGCCCTCTGGTAATAAGAGTCACCTGTTACCTAGAGCAACAGCGCTCAGCACTCATACATGGAGTGTGGTGCACTGTTTTAAGCTTCTGATAGGTTCTAATTCCCACCTGACTTCGCCTAGTGCCACCAATCAAAACCCAGGCCCGCCTCCTTGCTATGGGCCTGGGCCTGTCACCTTTCACCCCTGCTCACAGGAGCTCTATGATGGAGTTAAAAGATGGGAATTGGGTTTGGACAGGGAACCTCTGTGACCCATGTCCATAGGCTGTGACCCATGTCCGAAGGTCAGAATATCAACGGTTAATCCCTAACCCCTAATCAGGAAAGCATAAGAAAGCACAGCAGGTACCAGTGGGAATACAATACGGCACAGGTACAGCAGGTAATGGGGAGAGTACAATACGGCACAGGTACAGCAGGTAATGGGGAGAGTACAATACGGCACAGGTACAGCAGGTAATGGAGAGAGTATAATATGGCACAGGAACAGCAGGTAATGGAGAGAGTATAATATGGCACAGGCACAGCAGGTAATGGAGAGAGTATAATATGGCACAGGCACAGCAGGTAATGGAGAGAGTATAATATGGCACAGGCACAGCAGGTAATGGAGAGAGTATAATATGGCACAGGCACAGCAGGTAATGGAGAGAGTATAATATGGCACAGGCACAGCAGGTAATGGAGAGAGTATAATATGGCACAGGCACAGCAGGTAATGGAGAGAGTATAATATGGCACAGGCACAGCAGGTAATGGAGAGAGTATAATATGGCACAGGCACAGCAGGTAATGGAGAGAGTATAATATGGCACAGGCACAGCAGGTAATGGAGAGAGTATAATATGGCACAGGCACAGCAGGTAATGGAGAGAGTATAATATGGCACAGGCACAGCAGGTAATGGAGAGAGTATAATATGGCACAGGCACAGCAGGTAATGGAGAGAGTATAATATGGCACAGGCACAGCAGGTAATGGAGAGAGTATAATATGGCACAGGCACAGCAGGTAATGGAGAGAGTATAATATGGCACAGGCACAGCAGGTAATGGAGAGAGTATAATATGGCACAGGTACAGCAGGTAATGGGGAAAGTACAATAAGGCACAGGTACAGCAGTACCAGTGGGAATACAATACGGCACAGGTACAGCAGGTAATGGGGAGAGTACAATACGGCACAGGTACAGCAGGTAATGGAGAGAGTATAATATGGCACAGGCACAGCAGGTAATGGAGAGAGTATAATATGGCACAGGTACAGCAGGTAATGGAGAGAGTATAATATGGCACAGGTACAGCAGGTAATGGGGAGAGTACGTGGTGTTATTCTGCATGTATTATGTTGTCTATGATACATTATGGTGTATGCCGTAACGGCAACTGCATCCCCCTTGTACAACAACTGTCACCCGGCCTGGCTGCCCTCCCCAGCAAGTGCCTCTAGACAAATGCAAGGGAAGAGCACATGGTCATCATCATCACCATCATCTATTATTTATATAGTGCTGCTTATTGTGTAGAGAGAATATTTGTGTCTTACACATCAGTCCCTGTCCCTTTGGAGCTCACATTCTAGATTCCCTAATGCACACAGACAGACAGCCCAGACGAGGGTTCATTCCAGTCAGTAGACAAACTACTCGTATGTTTTTGGAGTGTGAGAGGAAACCAGAGCCCCAGGAGGACACCCATGCAGACACGGGGGGAACATACACACTCCACAATCACCTGGGACCGGATTCAAAATTGTGTACGATGGGCCACTTTCTCATTCAGCATGCGTAAGTTCTCCCGTGTGTGCGTTCTGCGTGTTCCGAGCATGACGGAAATACGTAGGATTCTGAATTACGCACAGTAACCCATGGCGACGGTGAGGCGTGATGACCCGCCATACATACAGCGTGTAGGCATGATGAGTTGGGGAGGTATTTAAATCGTTCAGTAAGAGCTTGGTTATGTGTAGGGGTGTGTTCGTAAAAGGTAAGGTACAGTTCATGGCATACGTGTGATACCTACGGAATAAAGGATCGCACTTTGCGGAAGTTCTTTTCCTCTGTGGACACTTATTTTATTATCGCTTATTTATATAGCGCAAATTGTCAGCAGCGCTTTACAGAGAACATTAGACATTCACATCAGTGCCTGCCCCTGTTGGAGCTACATACTAAGGTCAGGGAGGCTGACACGGGGGCGGGACTTAATGATGTGTTCTATG
This sequence comes from Limnodynastes dumerilii, assembly GCA_011038615.1. Taxonomy (NCBI): domain Eukaryota; kingdom Metazoa; phylum Chordata; class Amphibia; order Anura; family Limnodynastidae; genus Limnodynastes; species Limnodynastes dumerilii. The sequence goes on from WWET01001973.1 coordinate 269,028, forward strand.
CAAATTGTGTCTTTGACGAAAATCGCATAATCAAGCGCTGCCCATCCCTAGTAACACTAGGCTTGATTGTTATGAGAGGCCCCCTTGATCCTTATGCCCAAATTTCGGGAGTCGCCTGGATGTTTTTGGCGTGTAGGAGGAAACCGGAGCACCCAGAGGAAACCCAAACAGACACGGGGAGAACATACAAACTCCACACAGATAAGGCCTAGTCTGGGAATCAAACTCATGACCTCAGACCTGTGTGACACAAGTGCTACTTACTGAGCCACCATCCATGCCCACTTATGAGCACTTATTGTACTTGAGTCTGGATCCGGTCTCTTGTAATGCTGGAACGATATAACTGACAATTCTGTGCACGTGTCAGCTGACCGGCGCATGCATAGACCGCGTAATGCATGTGTAGATAGGTTTGCGGGTTACCCCCACTTACCCTAAGACATGCTTAATGGAGACCCCATAATTGTCACTC
>WWET01001973.1:277310-287425 GCA_011038615.1 Limnodynastes dumerilii
GTTAATTTTTATTTGATAAATCTAACGTTGGAGGTAATAACTTTTTGCTTATAACTAATATTAACTATGTTATCCAGTTATTTCCATCATGTGTCTCCAGCCTCCCCAGTAGTCCCCATTCATGTATGTCCAGCCTCCACAGTAGTCCTAGTCCATGTGTCTCCAGCCTCCCCAGTAGTCCCTATTTATGTGTCTCCAGCCTCCCCAGTTTCCCCCATCATGTGTCTCCAGCCTCCTCAGTATATGTATCTGCAGCCACCCCAGTATTCCCCATCATGTGTCTGCAGCCCCCCAGTGTCCCCTATCATGTGTTAGCAGTCTCCCTAGTATTCCCCAGCAGGTGTCACCATCCTCCCTATAATTTACTTAGCTTTTCAGTGTTCTTAATTTCTCCTGATGCTGTCCTCCACGGCGCTGTGTGCATCCCTGGCATGACTTGAGGTCGCACCAGTGCCACACTTATTATTATTATTATCGTTTATTTATAAGGCACCACAAGGTGTCCACAGTGCTGTACAAAATACAACAAAATACAGTACAGACATACAGGGTAGGGATGGACAGCATAGTACATAGTACAAGCACAGAACGCAAGACAAAATGCAAGATGTCAAGCTTGGCAGATCAGAAAGGAGGGGCGGATTGGGAGAATAAAGTGGCCCTGGAATTTTTTTTAGAAGAGGCCTCATGTGGGCGGGCGGGGCCAAACCAGAAAGTAGGCGGGGTAAGCACAGTTAGCCCCTGCCCTAAGCTATAAATTGTTAAACATCCAACAGGCAGAACCCCCTGAGTATTTGGACGTAAACTTCTAACTATGTCCTATATTGGAGGTACTGAGAGTGTGGGAAACCTGTGAGTCTATACCGTATATGTGAGACCACCTTAACGGGAGCATTGTATGAGTTTATCGTTCTGTTTGCCTTTTCTTCTACAAATTGAGTGTTTCTATACAGTACAGGACTGGCATTATTTTATGAGTCTATATGTTTTATGATATTATGATTTCATTTAATAAAAACATATTATCATATTGTAATAACTGGGGCAACTTTATTTTATTTGTGCATTTTATTTTTGTTGTCTAATATAGCGCTTACTAGGTTTTTTCTTCTATAATATATCCTTCTCACATACACAGCACAGTGCACCCCATATACATACACACAGTGCACTCAATATACATAAACATACACACAAACACAGTCCACCCCACATACATATACACACACAGTGCACCCCACATATATATATACACAAACACAATGCACCCCACATACATATACACACATACACAGCACACCCCTCATACATATCCACACAGTGCAACCCACATACATACACACACATTGCACCCCACATACATATACACACACACACACACACACACACACTCAGTGCACACCATATACATACACACATACAGTGCATCCCACATACATATACACACAGTGCACCCTTCATACATATACACACAGTGTACCACATATACATATACACACACAAACACAGTGCACCCCACATACATATACACCCACAGGCACTCCAAATACATTATAGTATAGTATAGAGGCGCTGCGTGTGGTGTTACAATCTCTTATAGAGGTCAAGAATACACCATAGCAGCTCAATCAAGGGGTGAGATAATCCCCTCCAAAAAGACAAAAAATAAACAAATGATAAGCGCTTGCAGTGTATTCAAAGATTTATGAAAATGTATTGATTTACAACAGTATTAAAAACTTTGTATTAGTAACAAATTGGGGTAAGGAAAGACCATATATTATACTAGGCAGTTTAGATACCAAGGAAAGATCTAAGTTGAGATATCAGCATATAATAAACTCCAGCCACATCTAATGGAGAAGGTGAATGTGCTTTATGATGGTAGTCATGGTACTCAAAATACATACACATATTGCATCCCATATACACAGGGCTGCCAAGATGATTTCTGGGCCCCAGTACGGAAAAATCTTGTGACTATTCTCTTATAGATATACATATAAATAATACATATTATATAATATAATATCTATTGTATATAATAGATTTTTTCCCTGTCTCCCTCCACTATTCCACCACCTTTATTTCCTTTATACCCCACCGATCTGTCCACAAAATTCCCCCATATTCTCTTGATTCTTCTGTCCCAGAACTTTCACCTGTTTCCTTTCTCTATCCCAGCCCTCTCTCTCTGAATTCCCTCTAATCTCCCCCATCCCTCTTTCTAGCTCATTGCACTGTCCTCTTTTTTATTCAGTCTCTGTTTTACCTACAACGCTTTACTGTTAATAAACCTTAAATCTTTTCTTCTCTCTGCCTTCTCTGTGTGACGCTACTTCCTCTGCTCAGGCACTGATTGACATCTCTGATCCGCCTATGAATCACAGATGTCAATCAGTAACAGCCCTGCTATTGCACGCATCCCCCTTGCAGTATAGTACCGGCTGCCGCTTTTATTTTTATAAAGGCAGCCAGCGTTTCCACATTAAAACCCTTTTTTTTTTTAAAATCAGCACCAGAGTAGGGCATTGCCCCCTTCTCCGACTGCCCTACATACACATACACACACACTGCACTTCAGATAATACACATAGTGCATCCCATAGACAAACATACACACACACACACACTCACACACACACACAGTACACTCCATGCACACACACACACAGCATACTCCAGAAACATACACATAGGGCCTGATCCAGACCTACGCCCGCTGTACTAACTACGGCGCTTGTAAGCATAAGATTGGCTGAAAAGCCAATCTGCGCATGCGCCGGGCAGATGTTGCCCAGCGTAGCTACGTCAACACCCAATCAACGATTGGGCATCCGTAGCAACAGCTAAGTAACGCTGGAGGGGGTGACCACCAGCCTTACTACGCTGCAGTTAATGCAGGTAGGTGGCGGGAGGGAGGGTAATGAGGCTGCAGCGTATTAACACTTGCTTATACCGGCTGAAGTTAGGGTAGTCTTCAGCCTGCTTAAGCGAGTGTTAATACAGTAGGACAAGGGGGAGTGCAACGATGTTACGCTGAGCATTAGACCTCTCAGTGTAACATCGTAGTTCTGGATCAGGCCCATAGTGCGCACACACTGCATACTGCAGATACATACATATAGTGCACACACACACACAGTGCTCCATATACATACACATAGTGCATTCTATATACATACACACACAGTGCACTCCAGATAGATATATATACACACACACACACACACTGACATCCATAGAAAAAATGAAGAAATAAAACTGCACAGACTTACCCAGACCTTCTGGTCTCTGACCGTTTTTCCTCAATGCTCATCCTGAGGGTCCCACTCCACCAGTGCTCAGGTGTCCAAAGTTACATAGTAACAATGCATGGCAGAATACCGCATGTTTAAATGTGGTTTTTGGCACCAACACAGTGTTGCATGAGTGCTGCTCCATACAGGCCTCTCCAAAATGACCACAGCCATGCGTCAACCAGCTCTAGCAACTGGAAGTGAAAGAATGGCAGTGCACAGGGCTCAGACTGTCCTCTATAGAGAGACCGTGCTTCGACATCACATGGGCCAGTCACGTCACCCTCTTCCCCGCCACTGAGCTTAGTGGACCAGGAAGCAAGTCGCAGGATTCCCCTGGACACCACGGCATTGGCTGCCAGGTATGCCACAAACCGAAAAAAAAATGAGGAGTAGTGGCCTATTTATATGTCTAGTGTGTATTTCCTTTTTCCTGCAGTGGCTCCTGCCCTGTGGAAATTACCCATAGTGCTATGCTGTCATCAAGGGAGGAGGAAATAATAATAATAGACTAAATAACATACTAATACAATAAAGGAGTCTTTACCAAGTGTCCTTTGTAAATGAAAACAGGGTTTGTCTAAAATATGGAGATAAGAAATTCAGTTTTAAATTTCAATGGATTCTTGGTAAAGATTCCTTTATTATATTAGTACTGTATGCTATTTAGAATGTTATTGTTCATTTTAAAGTTTTTTTTATTCTTCTAATAATATTAGAGTATAGTGCTTCTCTTTTATTAGTGTTTTATTTAATTAAATGTTATTTTAGCTTTTATTCTTTATTAGCTTTTTATTTAAAAATTGTTTAATTGGTACCTAATTGTTTCAGATTATTATGAGTGTGTTACAGCTTATTACCTATATTAAATGTAGTGTGTGGCAGGGCCCCCCACAAGTTTTTTTTATTGTATCTTTTCTGGACAATCACATAGCTATTAATGCCTAAGAGACAGATGATATCTATATACCTAGAAATATGCTTGGAAAGTTTTAATGTACTTTTGTGTCTTATTAAAATTTAAATTTTTTACCACTAAGCAGCATCGGGTATATCTTATTTTTCTCGAATATTACATGGGTACCACTTTGAAAGGGCCTTTTAACACCAGACAGTTTTTAACTGGCTTTCAAATCGACTAATCCTGCCTCGCTGAGGAGAAGCAATCGATTTTCCGAAGGATGAAGTCACAGCAGCAAGTAAATAGTATTTGTGTAACCTCAACCCTTATCCTAATTCTAATCCTTAACCTAACCCTCCCCTTCCATTACCCTAACCCTAACCTTCTCTTTTCGTAGACTGACCCTAAGACTCCCTTTCCCGCAGCTGATCTCTAAGAGTACCCTCCCCGCAGCCCATAGTCATCGGGACAGGGGGGGTGAGTGAGCATCTTGCTCCATCAAAATATGAAAGGGGTGACACCAGACCCAGTGACGGGGGAAGGCAATGGGGGCACCCTTGCAAATGAGAGGAAGTTCCGCAGATCGGCACCAGGTCGGTCAACTCCCGCCACCCCCCGTGCTAAGGAGACCAGCAGGCAGCTCATACAGGAAGTTCTTGTATGAGCTGCCGCATCAATTATATAGAGCAGCTGATTTCAGCTGCTTTATATAACTGCCTCAGATGCTCATAGAGGAGCCTTTTGTATGAGGAGGAAAAGAGACCGCTCCGCAGAGGAAGACTCAGATAAGGTAAACAAAACACGATGGAGGGGGGCAGGTGGCACATGATGAGAGTACTGGGGGGGGCTGGTGGCACATGATGGGAGTACTGGGAGGGCTTGATGGCACATGATTGGTGTACTGGGAGGGTTTGATGGCACATGATGGGAGTACTGGGGGGGGCTGGTGGCACATGATGGGAGTACTGTGAGGGCTTGACTGCACATGATGAGAGTACTGGGAGGGCTGGTGGGATGGAAGTACTGGGTGGGAGGCTGGAGACACATGAGGGGGTTACTCGGGGGGGCTATAAACACATGATGGGGATACTGGGGGGAGGGGCTAGTACTATCTAATAGCACTATAAAAAAACTGTTAATAAATAATTAATAATAGAAGTAACATACAGCAAAGCTTTATGATTAATCTGTAAATTAGAATTGAGCTAAGAAACTACACTTCTCAAATCTAATTTTGTTTTCACAATCTGTCTCTTTTTACTGTCTCTATATTACTCTATGGCAATAAACTGGAAGGTATAGGTAAGGGACTACAGTTAAATTGCAAGAATATACCCAGTCCTTTAACGGAGAAGCAGGGCTTAACAAAATTCTCAAAGCTGAAAGTGCAAAAGTCAATGGGGTCAGAAGGAACCCCATTGTGCCCAGATTTAGCTTTCTAAAAATCTTACCATGGTGCAGTATGCATGGTGGGAGATGATGAGTTTTGTTACAATATGAATGTTGCAAAAGGTGTAAGAAGGCTGAAATAACATTTTGCAGGCGGCATTTTTTTTTTTTTTATAATACTACAAATTAAGAAGAAAGGAGAAAAATGTGCATACACGCAAGAGCGATATTGTACTCTATAGCTGGGCATGTATAAAGTACTGTAAGCAAATATGCAGCCCAGCTTGTAAAAAAAATACCTTAATAAATGAAATCATTTTTTTTTTAATAATGAGGACTAGCAGCATGGGTTCCCCCCAATTTTAGCAATACCAGCACTAGGCTTTACCATCCTGGGCTGGTTATATCACACCAGCCTATTTGTTGAATTTTCAATAGTTGAATTTTGTTGAAATTCTTTTTCCAACCAGCAAGAAATTGTCGAGTATCTGAAGATGATATGGACAACCCAATGACAAACAGTGATAACAAGTAAAGCAACTACAGTAGCTCTAAAATTGAACTAGAACTGAGGAGACTGCAACCAACGCAGCAAGAGCCACAGCCAGGAAAAATGGGAGGAATATTATGATAAGCAGAATAGAGTATCATACCCTGTAATCTTTAACAGGTTATTTTTTGCATTTTGTTAATGTTTTATGTGTAATTATTCCTCGCTAGAAAATGGTTGGATTTTTAAGAGTCCAAACTAGAAAGGGGAAGCATGGTTCAGCAAGGAAAACATACCACTAATGGACTTTACCACACCCAGACTCCCCCTGACATAGACTATCAAAATGCCTAACTTTACTTTTGCAGAGCTCTTTGTTCCTGCACATGCGTAAGTATCTTCCTTTAACAGTCACCCATTCTGACATAGACGTGACAAATGTTTTTTCTTCCTTTCTTAACAGAAAGAAAATTCAAGTGGACTATACCATGAGTGACTGAACTAGAACAGGTGGAAGATGAACAGAAAAAAGAAAGAACAAATAATAATAAAAATATCTGGATTTGCAACATTTCAAACCTTCATTGCTAACCAACAATCCTGATTGACTGCCAGCCGGTCACATGGCGCGTCTGCGAGTCAATCAGGGCTCGCGTTGGCCATCTTGGTGCGGTCAATCAGGACTCACCACAGCACTGCACCCAGGCATCCTGCAGCGCCCAGGGTGAAATTCGGTGCCATGGCAAGCCAATCGACTCGCCACATAACACTTCCCATCCACCCCTGTAGATGGATAGAAAAACCACTGGATGGGCTGGAAAAAGTGGCAGTGGCCGGAAGAGGCTGAAGATAGAAGGTGGAGCTGTACACGGCGGAGGAAGACAGGGCCAGAAGCGGCTGAAGATTAGGAGGAAGAGCTTCAGAGAGTGGAAGATGTGGAGTCAGAAGTAGACAGCAAGGGAGGCAGTGGAGTGTCTCTTTGCACTTCCATTGCCTCCTATCATGCATGGACAGGTAACTTGGGCACTTTTCCTTTTAGCCCCCCCCCCACTGGAACACTAGGGAAAAGGTCACTAAATCCCCCCCTGGGCAATGAGCAAGTCCTGGGCCAGTGTTCCCACACTCCCTGGCAACGAGCACATGGTGTCCCCTAGCCAGGAAAGTTTTCCTCCCACTGCTGCCAATAATGTTCTCCAGTCCAGGCCTGAACTGGAAACCCCAAACCACACTGGACCACCAGGAATCTGGCTCTCCATAGGCATTGGACGTGAGACCCTCACCACCTGAGGGCACTAGGCCCTATAGTGTAATAGGATGCAAGGCCCTATTAGGTAGAGGGGTATTAGACTCCTGTAGAACAGGGTATCAGGCCCTATAGATAGGGGTAGATACTAGACCCTGCGTTTGTTCAAGGCAGAAGGTCCTGTGCTGTTTAGCGGGTGCTAGGCCCTGGTTAGGGACGGCACTAAGCTGGTTGGTAAGTTAGGCACTATGCCCCCCGTTTGGTTGTAAGGCCCTGTTGGTTAGTGTGAAGTTGCTAGGCCGGAGTGGAGGGCGATGGCCCTGTATACGCTGCAGGGAACGTTAGGCTCCAGATAGTAGTCAGAGGGTGCAGGGCCCTGTCTAGGGCAGGCATTAGGAGGACACGTAGCAGAGGACAGGTTGTGGTACTCAGAGCTAAGTGGTCTCTTGTAGGTGTGAAGACTGGCGGTGAGAATATCTATCAAGTAGACAAGAGATGGTGGTGAGTACCAATTCCTGTGTTCTGCATGGTGTGCCCCCCCCCTCCTTCCACGGATGCAGAGACCAAACTGGAAGGTATTGGCAAAAAGAGGTGTCTGAGGCCTTGGCCGGTGATGACAAATACCTTGCCCATGCATTAACTTTCCCTGTTTTCTCCCGCAGGTATCCTGGAGTGCTGATTTACTACTAATTGCTGTATTTCCCTTGCAACATTAGAGAACGCCATGCCTGGGCCCGGAAGAGGGACAACGTGGCTCCTTCATCACGGTACTTCATGATCTGGTAGGAACCTCTGGGGTGGGGGCAGGCTTGGGTCAGTTTGCATTCTAGGCCACCGGATACCAACCGATACAGGGCTAAACATTACATATTTATTATTAGTCATGTTGAAATACAGATAGATGTATTTATTCTACTCTAATTAAAAATATTAAAGTTCAACCTTTATCTCAATATTTCTGATATACTTTGCTATGAATCTGAGTTTTTAAATTAAGTGATTACTTTTTGTAAATAAAAATGTTTTATTTCTTCGTTCATGCATACAAAGAGAATATCACAATCACTATTTGAAAAGTTAATGTACCTATAACTTATAATAAGAAATAATAAAAAGTTCTAAACATATAAATGAGGTATAACATCTTTTATTTTAGTAAAGTTTAAATTAGCAACAAATATATATTATAACTGTAATATTTGTTATCAAAACATCTGAATTATTTACATATTAAAGTGTTAAAGTTAGACTATATAAGAATTTATTCATATTCTTCTATACAAGCTAGAGAAATAACAAGACTAGAGTAAACTTGAAAAATCTTCAATATACTTTATCATACGAGAAAAAGCCTCAAATCTACTGTTATACTTTCCAGACCTTACTTCCACTTTCCTCCCTGTATGTTTGCACAACCTGTGTGGGGACCATAAACACAGTGGAAGTGAAGATTTTTCAAGGTGGGGGAGGTACATGGATTCTTTGGACACCCGCATAAAAAACTTCTGGCTGCAGATTTAATTAAGTATGTCTGTGCTTTCTGAAGAGCTGCTTAGCTAGGGATATTTAGGAACCCATAATTTAATTGGGTATAGAATCTTTGAGTGGCTTAAATATAATAATATGATAAATAATATATGATAAATAATATATTATACTGTATTATACTGTATTTAAAATATAGATGAGCGCCAAACCCCTGTGTTCCGGTTTTGGCTTTGTTAAAAAAAAAATTAAATGTTTTGGTTTTGGATCTGTATTTTAAATTGCTAAAAATGCTAAAAACAAGTAATTTTTATTTATTTTTGTTCCTAAAGCATTATTAATATGAATATAATTCATTTACAGTCATTCCCAGTTAAATTGGACCACTTCACCACTTCACAGCTCACAAGATTGAGGTTGGTTGGTGCATGTTACCATATATTGTCTAGTATCCCACTCTCAACTTTGTAACATTTGTTAAATGTATTCTCATTATTGCTATTGTTTTTAACATATGAAAAGACAAAATCTATGGTCCCTTTCACAGTAAATATATATACACTGCTCAAAAAAATAAAGGGAACACTTAAACAACACAATGGGCTGGATCCAGACCTTGTTAACTGCATTAACTGTGTCTTGCTAATTGCCTATAATTTCCAACTGTTGTCTATTCCATTTGAACAACAGCATGTGAAATTGATTGTCAATCAGTGTTGCTTCCTATATGGACAGTTTGATTACACAGAAGTGTGATTGACTTGTAGTTACATTGTGTTGTTTAAGTGTTCCCTTTATTTTTTTGAGCAGTGTATAAATTCTATAGCTTGTAGAATATGTAAAAAAAAAAAATATTGTATAATTAAAGAGGAAAAATTGTGAACAGCATTTACATAGAAACATAGAACATAGAAACATAGAAAGTGACGGCAGATAAGAGCCACATGGCCCATCTAGTCTGCCCATTTGTTTATTGGTATACTGACCCTAAGAGCCACATGGCCCATCTAGTCTGCCCATTTGTTTATTGGTATACTGACCCTAAGAGCCACATGGCCCATCTAGTCTGCCCATTTGTTTATTGGTATACTGACCCTAGACCCTATTTACCCTCAATTTGGTTTACAATTTAGGATACCCTTATATTTATCCCAAGCATGTTTAAATTGTTCTACTGTATTGGCCTCAACCACCTCAGATGGGAGAATATTCCACTTATCTATCACCCTTCAGTGAAGTAATTTTTCCGCACATTTCCTTTGAATCTACCACCCTCCAGTTTATATTCATGCCCTCGTGTTCTATTAC
>WWET01001974.1:2008-14354 GCA_011038615.1 Limnodynastes dumerilii
ATATAATACCATCCTATAAGGCAAGTAGTGACTGTAAGAAAAACCATTATACAACTTGTCCAAAAAGTAAGTAAATGCTGACGGGAGAGTATGATGCATTGTGAAGGTTAAAATTGTTCTTACACTGTGTTCTTTCTCCCTTTTAATGGTGTTTTAATGTGTCTGTCACTGACCACCCTTCATATCATTGCTGGTAGAGCACATTCCAACTAACAGCAACATTTGATTTCTTGTAAATGTTTTTATTCTCCCTAAATGCCACATTGTAATGTTAGAGATGCCAAACAGTGGTTCATTTACTTTTTTTTCCCATTATGAAGCCATTGTAATTTTGCAGCTTGCTTTTAATTACTTTACGCCATTGTTCTAAAGACAAATGTAACTAGATGTGAATATTACCTCTACGGCAATCAAAGAGAGCAAGATATGTGCTGAAGCAGATGACATGTCAATCATTTGTACACCTTCATTATGGTGACCTATATTTTAGTTGCCTGTCATACAGTACATCCAGTAAACTTAAAATGAAGTTTAACCTTTTTCGAAAATGGATTTTATTTTTACTGTATTTTTTTTATAGGAATGAAAGTAAAAAGTCATCTGTCAGAAATGAGGAACTATTAAAAAAAATAAATAAATATAGTTGTGATGCGACTTGAATAACATTTTCAGAACTTTAATCTACAAGACTGAGAGTGCCTTCTAATTGGAGATTTGTATATGGATTTGTTGAGCACCACAGCAAGTATACCATGCAAGATTGGGAGTGTCGTTCCCAGAGTTTGTATAAATACTCTGCATATATGTATTCATTTTTCCCTCAAAATTCTACACACAATACCCCATAATAACAACATAATAATCACATGTTCATAAGGGGTATTGTGTGTAGAGTTTTGATTTGAAAAAATGTATTTATTCCATTTTGGAATAAGGCTGTAACATAACAAAATGTGAAAAAAGGGAAGCGCTGTGAATACTTTCCGGATGCACTGTACAAGTACTACAAAATAGCACTTTTCTTTATTTTTTTTTTTTTTTTTAATACGCTTATTCGCCCAGGAAAAGCCCAGGTTTAAAATCCTGTGTTTTTCGAGTGCGGTGATGTGAAAACGACATTAAAGAAGACAAAAAGATAAAAGTTACCAAGTCAAGATAAAAAAAGAAGGAAATGGAGGGCTCACAATGGCTACCAATCTAGATGACAAAAAAATACAATAGGAGAGACAGGTGTTTTGTGTTTGGATGTTGTTTTATTTGCTTATAGCTATTGAATGAAACACCTTTGATGGTATATCTAAAATGTGTGTGTATCTATAAAAAGATTAACATAAGCATTATATTATTTTTATCATGACAAAGTGATGCATATAATACATGTATATAGTAGGAGGGAATTGTAAAGCAACAAACTAGTTTATAATTTCCTAAGCAACTTTAACATCTTTACTAAGTGTAATGGAAGTCCATTGATCTTTCATAGACCTATTTTTCGGCATACTTGCAGTATCGGGTCCCGAACCGCGCATGCGCGACCTCAGCATATTCTCTATACGACCCGCACTGTATCACCTCTATAGCATATTGATAAACTGACAAATAACACAGAAATGAAGTGATTTCTGTGGCCAGAACACTAGCTTAATTACTGCGTACTCCGTATACTATGTGCGTGTGGAATGCTGAATTCTACGCAAGCCCTTACTGTACAAATGAAATGCCTAGCCCCCCCCCCCCCATGCATCTCATACACTTGGCCAGGCCAGCTCCCTAAGCACCAGCACTGTATATTCTCTATGAATTTTAACTAGCCGCACTTTAACCGAATCCGGAAATGAAAGCCATCCCTTCGCTAGTTAAAATTCATAGAAAATAGAGAATATACTGTGCGTGTCGTATAGAGAATATGCTGCGGTCACGCATGCGTGTTTCGGGACCCCGATACTGCAAGTATGATAACTTATTCCATATATATATATATATGTGTGTGTGTTTGTGTGTGTGTGTGTGATGACCGAATGTTAAGTTCCAATTTAGGAATTGCGGAGGGGTGTAATGGAACAAGAACGACTCAGAGTAAATGCACACCAAATTAGCTTTTTAAATTTTGTTTTACTTCGTAATATTTACTCTGATTAGAAACAGCAGAAAACGTGTTTGCTGAAATTAAAGTTGGAATAAATATTAATATATATATTAAATTACAATAATCATAAGTTCAACCAGCGAACTATTGTACTTACAACCATTTAGCAGAACTAATTAATAACTTACTAATTCAAGCAAAATTTACATTCGTTTCTTACAATAGTTAAGCTCCTCTTCCTCAAACACAATATTTTTAGTTATTAACATAGAATATTACCCTTAAATGGCTTCTAATTAAATTAATACATAGTAAAACAATTAATTCATATATGAATACCATCAATTAACAATGTATTTGATAAACAAGATTGTGTACTAATACTAGGAGAAACAAAAACAATTGTGACAGGCAAAATACATTAACTTAAACACTTTCAATAGTCCCCGTTGTTTTTCACACGTCTCTCCCCTCCACTACTGCTACCTTTTCCCTGATCTGCTCTGATGTCACTCTTTTAGTTCTCTGATACTGCCACCGACACTCTCCTAACACTGTTCCGTTGTCACTTCTCTCACTCTGCTCTGCTGTCACTCCCTTGTTTACCGTCACTTTATCCCCGATCTGCTCAGCTGTTACTCCTTCCACTCAGTCACCAACATCTCTTCCCAATCCGCTCCATTGACAATCTTCAGCTCACCACCGATACTTTTCCTCACCACCACCGTCACTTCCAAAGTCTCCACTGCCATCTCCTCAGTTCGCCACCGATATTTTTCCTCACCACCACCGACTGTGCTCCCGATCTGCACCTCCGTTCTCCACTTCTTGCACAGCCCTCTTCCTCGATCCGATCACCCGGTACTTGTTAACACTTTCTACCAATCTGCTCCACTGCCTCCCCGTTTCTTTCTGCTAATATCACTCTCACCAATCCTGCTTAAATGTTTCTCTTTCTCCTCTCTCAGCTTTTCTCCTTCTCCTCTCTCAGTGTTATTGTCATACATTTTCCCAATCTGCTCCTCCGTCACTCCTATTCTCCACAACCGCTTCTACCAATTGCCACCCAGCGTTCCCTTCCCATGCATTTCCTTTGCCCCCCAGGAACCTTCTAGAAAACTTGCTTTCCTTGCTCTACTCATCCCATCTTCCAACAGCTGACTGTTGCTTAGCAACATCCCTTACACCAACCCATGCTTTTTGCACAGTCTCGCAATGGCTTTAGAGAAGCATTATCACAGCCAATGGTAGAATGTACATCCCAATCAACACCCAGGGGCACTACATTCCTCCGTGCTGCAATGATGCATGTCCTCACGCTTAACTTATCACAATACCAGACTTTTATGTTTAAAAAAATAAAATAAAATGTTAAACAATAGTACAGGCTCAATGAATTTAAAAGTTTCCTGCCAACCAATTATTTATCATTTTGTTTTACGGTCTATGTCTTTCGGACAATTTTCCTTGGGTACTTCTGCTCAAACTTTTAATCGCTACTTCTGCAGGAACATCCACCGAGCTGCCATGAACAGTTAACGAATCTCTGACTGTTTGGTTTGTATAACTTGTTAGAATGGGCCAGCACATACTTGTTATTAAGTTGATGCGATTTTCCAACATTACTTTGGCAAGAAACAACTGAGATTCCCCATTTTCTTTTACAATTTGATAAACTGTGTTCTCTGAATCGGGTTTATTGAGGATTCGATATGAGTCAGACTTCCAATCAAAATCAAGTTGACTATTTCTACAGCTATTTCGCATTAGTACCAAATCTCCTACATCTAAGTGTGAAGCATGAGCTTTTAGATCATAGTGAATTTTCTGTTGGTCTCGCACAGAATTCATGTGCTTAGTTGCTGCAGTTTCAGCAATCTTTAATCTGTACTGATGCCCTTTCACACATTCTTTATGGAAAGAATGTTTTTACATCGCTTATTGGTATTTCCGTTCGAATATCATGTTGAGAAATAAAGGGGTACCCTCAGTTCTGAAGTGGCGTACAGATTCCAACTCTAATCCTAATGTATCTGCAGAACGTACTCTCTTTCGGGTCTCAGAGTTAGGTTTGATTCCTCTGTACATGTTCTGATGCACTGGTCTGCCTTGGTCTCTTACACCTTGGTTGTCTGCTTCCTCCACCATTTCACCCTGTACTGGGAAATTGGAATACTGTGGTCTACACACATATGGTCGCCTTAAAAAGTATGGTGGATAGCGCCAATAGTAATTACGATCTACTGCATATTTGCTGCCTTGGACTGAAACACCACCAAGACCATTGACATTAGCTGCCTCAGTACCCTTCTTTCATTCCACTCCATCAAACTCTACTGTGTCTCCATCTCCCACACTGCAAAGATACGTCCTTGGGTTATTCTTCTGTATGGCAGTATGATGGACAAACATGTCTTCCTTGGTATCATTCCTGTTAATAAATCCGTATCCATTATGCACATTAAACCATTTGACAGCGCCCAAAACCTTGGTTGCGATTACTTTTTTCTCCCCCACAGTAGCTATTATTTCCAGGTTGCCCCTGCTTCTCAGGGTGAGGGGCTTCTGCCTTAGAGCTCTCTGCTGTCCGCTCACCCACAACGATCGAGGGAGTCTGAGTCAATAACGTTCCATATGTCCTGCTCTCTGACATCTTCGACAAATAGGCCGTCCTTGCATATCAAAACGATCAGTACATTTTTTCCTGAGATTTTGAGGCCTATCTCTCGTTCTTATATCGGGCCGGATCCAGAACTACGTCCGTCTTCCATAGATGGACGTAGTTGAATAAACAGTAGCTACTGCGCATGCGTAGTAGCTATTGTACGTAATCTGCGTATCATTTCGATATGTAGTGGCCCATAACAAATATATAATTGAATTTTGTTGATATCTCACAGAGGAGTCCTGACAGCTGATCAGTATGTGTGACTATTCATCATCTTCTAACCGAACTAGATCTACCTCTGATTTTTATAAAATTGTAGGACCTTTCATACATGAGAGGCATTGTTAGGACACCACTGGGTGTCCGGGTATTTATGGTACCCTGGGATTACCTTGGCTAAGTACCGAGGTGACCTAAGACAAGAGAGAGAGAGAGAGAGAGAGGAAGCGGGTCACTCACCAATATGTAGATCCTGCGTCCGTCTGAGTATTCGCCAGAGCCCCTGAAGGTGGGGATAGACTGGAGCTGGTAAGACTTGTTCAGGATACACACCTTAGAGGTAACCCAGAGGAGGAAATGGGCCAAGAGGGAATGGATGAGAGGAAGCAGGTAAGTGGGTGAAGCAGTAACAGAAGGAACTGTACTTGACAAACAACAATTAACACCGAACGGACAAACTAGGAATACCAGACTGGACTGACTCACAAGACTGACTGGGAGATTCACACTGCACTCACACTAGGGAAAAATCCCCTAAGGGATAACACAGACAGGCAATCAGGAGAGGAACAGGTTAACACAAAAAGGGATAAACAGCAAGGAGCAGATAAGGTGGCAGACACAAGTGGATAACAAGAAGGAACCAGGAAGGACAACAATGGGGCACTCAAGTAAGCTAAAGAACAATGAGAAGATAAGAGAGGAGAGAAGAACAGAAGCACGGGGAAGCAGACGCTATAACCGGCGGGAAACTGCTGTGCCCGCAGGTCTATTTACAGGGGAGGCTGGCCAATGAACAAGCAGGACCAGGACCAGCCTCCAGCAGCACTTGGGCACTATTATTATAGGTAAGAGGGAGATTGGGCCAATCGCAATGCTGCAGCGCAGGGTAGAAAGACGTAGCATTCTGGTTGCTAGGTAACCAGGACGCATTGCAGGACTGCGCACCGGGAGGCTGAGAGAGCGGACACATGGCTAATTTGCATGCCGTCCGTTCACGTGATGGCATGCAGTGGGAGAGCGTCGGGCCCAGGGAAGATGGCGCCGGAGGAGAAGGAAAAGGTAAGTGCAGATAGCGTCACTTAACAAAAAGACTGCTATGGAAGACGGACGTAGTTCTGGATCCGCCCCATCGTCTAATTTTCCATTTGAAGATTGAATTCTATTGTTCACCTTCTCCTTCATTTAAGCTAGGCTAGACTTTAGACTCTCTGTGTTCCTTTACAGACTGTGATAGGTCTACAGATAATAACTGTGTACTTTGTGAGGCGGTTGTTAATGTTGATGATTCTAGACGCGAACTTCCATTTATACCGTCCAGTGTAAAATACGGGAATTCAGGAAATTCTAAATTTTTATCTACGACAGTTCTTATTGTTTTGAGAACAGCTTCTTTAAAAGCCAGGAATGTATGATGGGGTAACTGCAACCGCAACATTCGCAACTGAGTCCTAATGGTTTCTTCATGAACACCTTCAATAAACTGCATTATCAATGTCTCATCTGCATCTCATACTTCTTCTTTTTCTACAGCCTGGACCCCTGAAAGAGCTTCTTTTAGAGTAAGAGTGAACTCGCATAGGCTTTTCCCTGGTGCTTGTTTGCAAGCGTAAAATCGCATCTTCAACTTAGCCAATGTCTGTACTTCAAATGTGATTGTAAATTGTTTCAGTATCTGTTCCATGCTTTGTCTTTCATCATTAGGCCATGATAACACTTCTCGGAGTGCTGAACCTTTCAATTGACCGACTAACACTTCCACCTGTTGTTGTTCCGTCAAAGGATACACTCGGAACATTGAAATAATTTTATTTCTAAACTCTGTGAAAGGATTTCCATCAATGGCTGCATTTTCTCCATTATAAACCGGTAACCACAGAGCTCCAAAATAATATAGTAAAGTAGTTGGATCCATCAGCGTCATAGTTTGGGAATCATTCATTACGCCGCCTCTTTTTACCTAAAAACTCCAGGCGGTCTTTAAAGACCGCCCAGAGGCAATCTATGTACTGAACTGGTACGTAGATTGCATAAAGTGCGTAGATTGCATGCGCAGTAGGTCCTTTACTACACATACGCACCTAAGAAGCGACTGCTTCTTAGGTGTGAATCCAGCCCTGTAACTCCTGTGTATCCTGCTAGGGAGTTACGATCACTGGAACCTACCTTAATACTTCTGCACTGTTATCACGTAAAATGGGGATGATGTGACTATTAACCCATACTGTACAATTAACAAAATAAACACTGCCGTCAAAAACACTTCCATTGTGGATGTCTGGATCTAGAGATGCAGATCTGCAATGAAAGTGTGTTGTATACACATGCGTGCATGCAAAAGGCAATACTAATTAAGAAAACTAACAAGAGAAAAATCTAACGGCTTGTTTTCTCCTGTAGACATCATGTGGGAAATATTTTCTATCTTACATTTGCTCATGGAAAATCATCTATTTTTCCAGGAATTCAGACTTTTGATATAATTGGATTAGATTGCTTAATGAGAAAACGGTCCTGTAGTTTTGCTGTATGTGGCACCCACAAATGAAATAGGGAGTGATCTTTCCTTTGGTTTGACATCAAATGAAGAAATAATCAAGTCATTATCATAAAAAGGTTTCCCAGCTTTTGTGGGTATAAAAGTGTCCTTCCTGCCAAATTTTCTATCTGAAACCTCAGTGGGCCAGCTAATATTTGGGTGTTACATAAAAAGAAACATAGCTGCAGCGTGTTCACTCACACCCAGCATAATCCTCCTTTCTAATTAAGGGTGTTTTGTACATCCATTTATCTGACACGTACATGAGAGACCAGTGTATGAAAGCCTTTCTCCTTTGTTTCTTCATGCTTTTATATTTACTTTACATACATGAGGCTGGGAGCCTCAGTGCTGAAAATGCTGTTCCTCGTTTCTGGATAGTCTCATGTCATTTGTTAAACTGTCACATTGCAAATTCCCAGAATGCTCACCTTCCCTGGAAAACACAAAACCCTCATCGCTGGATATCAAGAGCAAGGTTTGTTTCCTTTAAAAAATCACTCAGTGTTGCTGACACTGGTAGTATAGGTAATGTATTCTACCTGCAGCAAGTCATATGTAATTGGGATGATTCAGGGTTAAAAAAAAAAAAAAAAAAAAAAAAAAGCTAAGTAATCTAAAAGATTGTTAGTAGTTACTTCACAACATAAGCCCATATGAACCATGGTTATGTACTAATGTACTAGTCATGAGTTGTCTTTTATAATAAATACACCCTTTCTCATATTATTTGTATATCAGTACTGTATCAAATGATAACAAAAACAAAAGCTATAGTTTTTCTCTGCTCAACTGTTTAGAAACCTAGAAAGTGACGGCAGATAAGAGCCACATAGCCCATGAAGTCTGCCCTGTTGTTTATATAAAATTATACGCACTCCAGATCCTATTTTACCATCAGTTTAGTTTGGGATTTTGGATATCTTTATATTTATCCAAAGCATGTTTTTTAAACACTTCAATTTTTTTTGCCTCAACCACCTCAGATGGGAAGTTATTACACCTACCTAACACGCTTTCAGTGAAGTAATCTTTCCTCACTTTTCTTCTGAACCAATCACCCTGCAGTTTATATTCATGCTCTCGTGTTCTATTATTTTTTTTTTGTAAAATGCCACCCTCCTGTACCTGGTAACACCCCTTAATATTTGAAAGTTTCTATCACATCCCTCCTGTCCCTTCTCTGCTCCAAGCAATACATGATTAGTTCTTCTAGCCTTTCTTGGTATGTTTTGTGACACATGCCATGGACCATTTTAGTTGCTCTTCTTTGCACAGGACCATATTCATATCCTTTTTTTAAAGTTGGGTGCAGCCGTATCCAAACCTAACTCAACCGTCCTGCCCCGCAACATACCCGCTTTTAGGATTCTTATGGCACTTATTTTCCTTCTTAAGAAGAGATCCCTTCTCCACACTCTCACCGGCTAATTGTAATCCCTCCCCCACCCACTCTTAAAAAAGGATCAAGGCTGCCATGGCACACCGCTTGTGTTGTCTTTAAAGACTGCATGTAGTCAATCTACAAAACTAAATGGTACGTAGATTGCATAAGGGACCTACTACACATGCGTAACAGGTAAATTCTTAAAATATCGCACTTAAGAAGCCAGAGCTTCTTAAGCGTGAATCCGATCCACTGTCTCTAATGTGTTTATGTCTCTCTGGAGATATGGCCTGCAGAACTGAACACAGTGTTCTATGTGAGGTTGTACCAATGATCTATATAGGGGCATCAGTACTTCTCTCCTGCTACTAAATCCTCTCCCTATACAACCAAGCATCAAATTGACTTTCTAATTGCTTTGTTACATTGCTTGGCTACCTTTAAATCACATGAAATTGTAGAGTACAGTAGTTTCTAATGTAGTGCCATTATTATATATTGAGCTTTTGTGCTGGAGGGACTTAAACATCTTCATGCTAATCATTGTTTATGTGCCACTGTAAAAGAAATTAATAGAATCATATATAACATTTTAACAGATTAAATTTGCCAAGCATACAACAAACATCATTTCATTATAATAAATAGCCAATATTTTATACAAGATCCTGTATTAAGTGTTTCATCAGTGGATCAGGCACGAAGATTGGTTATCAACCACTAAAAGTGGTGGTCCATGGTTTAAACAAAAGCAGGGTTTGTGGTATATTAATATGCCGTATATATATATATTTCACTATATTGTTCATACATTAGTGTGGGCACTAACATAAACGGTTTTTGTAGTTATATATTTAATAGATCCATTGATAACACCTTATGATACACCATTCTGACATTGACCTGTATAGATGTATACATGGATCTCCTCTAAACTAGAGAAGGAAAAAGTGCTGACCTACAGTTTCTTCACTGAACAGTTCATGTCTTCAAGCATCTTGCTACAGTCCCTGCATTGTAGACTATACTTTTTTCTGTTTCCTAACAAGTGTCTCTTAGCATCTGGAATTAATGTTTCCTGTCATTTCCAATAATGTGACAGTGAAGTCCCATTTTTAATGTGCTGGCATTTAGCATGCCACAATATTTGAGTTATTTTACATTCGTCCTGCTGCTGTCCTGTTATTACAGCTGTTATGAAGTTCTGACAAAAGGGCACATTTCTTTTTTCTCTGTTTCTCCATAATTGCTTTTCACCGTATCTCTGAATCGTAACCATGGTGATGGCCACAGTCATCACAAGAACCTTTGTTATTTCCCTTGTGTGAATGAAAGACAAAGTGGCAGAAATATCTTGTACATTTGAAAGGGGGGCAGAGATACAAATCCTACATTCTTTGGGAAAATGGGGGTAAAATGTATGCTTTTTTTATATTAAATCTTCTTAATGGATAGACACAAATTCATTTGGATCAATTTTTATTTCTGTGGGACTAAATGGGAAACTGGAAACCAATGTCACTGACCTTAAGGAAAAGAGGTCCCGTTGTTGTAACCGAATCAAGGGAAAGAAAAGGCCCAGTCATTTCCATCCTGGTGTGCGCTGGGTACAAGATTCACATTGTCAGGTTTTTGAATAAGGGGCACTGTTATTATATTTGAGTCCAGTAAATTATGACTGTGAGATAGACATTCTCAGTCATATTAAAATGAAGTGCCAGCATTGAAAAACTTGGCTAATTTACTTGAAATGTGTCTCTGTCTGAAATACAATAAGAAAAAGCCAAAGAAACAAGTAAAATAGTATAAATTAGTATTTCAAAAATGTCAGGGTTCAGGTTAAAGAAAAGAAAATACTTCACAGTATTAACCGGAAACTACCCACATAATTCATTCATTTTATCATGCTTTCAATTGCTGATGTTTATGAATTAAACTACTTTATAAGATCTGATGTAATAGAATATTTCAAATAACAATTGATCTAATTTTTAAAGTATTGGAATGCACTGCAAAGTACTGAAAGTATGTGGCAAAAGCATAATAGAATAATAAGACATACATTTAATACACTTACAGAGCTTCTCGGCAGCCCACAGTGGGGACGGTATGTTATAGACTCACAGGAGGTTAAATAGAACACAGGTCATTAGTTCCTTAAGACTTTTTGCATCATGAATATTGAATGTGAAGTGTCTGAGTGACTTTCCAAGTGAATTAATAGATTGCGCTTTCAAGATAGGTAGTCAAAGCTGATTCAGGGTTGTTGTGGGACATGGCCTTTTTATCCCAGTCATTAGGCCTGTGTAATCATGAGAGGGAAACAGGCAGAACACCAATAAGGCTAAAAACACAAGATATTACTGCACACATATTTAATATGTAGGATGACATACACATAGACCCATTTTTTTTTTAAGAGACTCACAAATCCTTTTGAAGATCTTACTCACAGTCCACTATTCCAGGGTATTCACCATATGCCTGTCATTTACAGTTAAAACAGAACTTTATAATTGGAAACTATCCCTAATTAAAACCTTTTACCCTCGTGAACCTTACAGCAAATGTGTCTATTACGCATTGGGTTGACCTATCCATCCATTGGAACCTATACACGAGTTACAGAATATCTCTTTCAATAATTAAAATTTTTTATATCTATCAGAAGAGCTTTTCTTATTGGTTTTCACAACTCCACTGAGCAAAAAATGTGTTAGCAGGTGCTGAGTCTGCTAAACTGGTATGTTTCTAAGCTGTAACTTCTATACCACTTATCTATTTACATGTAAGGGAAAGCTAGGACTCCTTTTTCTTCTTTCTTTGGATTGATTAGGGCTTATCAGGAATGTGCAACAATTTTGAAATCAATCAATGTCAGCACAGATAAATTTATGTAGAACGACTTCTTATCACATAACTTTAATTTGGGCGTGTGACTACAGTTAAGTCAAAGAACCAGGGTATTAAGCTTGTAACATTGTATGTTTTCAATGCATGATATTTATAATGGAACATATAAATCAGCTCTGAGGGTTTTAAAGTATAACCACTTATTTTCCTATAATTTACCCCTTTATATCCTATAAAATAAAGAGCTTGCAATTGGAATTTATGATTTTAATGATGTTAAGCAATAAGTCAACTTTTAAAATGTTCACTGAAATACATTAAAAGAATTCAAATACAAATTATCTAGTTCAGCATCATATTTATGGTTATTTGATTTAATTAACTGATGACATTTTTCACCTTGACTATACATTCTTATGCTTAGTTGTTTTTTTTCTAGAACTATCTTAATAATAATATTTTCACACTTGGGACAATCTCTCCCGTAATTTTAGGAAGAATAGTATGGATTCATACAAGTTAGCATCTTTACTGTCCATAGTCAGACAGGTGGATGTATATCCCATTCAATAAAATTTAATTTATGATGCAACA
>WWET01001974.1:22067-32625 GCA_011038615.1 Limnodynastes dumerilii
AGATATGAGGACCCCCTGGGTTTTGGCTCCATGAAGTCTAACTCAGGGCTAGGGAAAAGTCTTTGAGGTAGATAACCCTTGCCCTCATGTAGATGTGTGATAAGGAGCAGTCACTCCCAGACTTAACCCCTTCCAAGCTTTTGTGATGTCACACCTCCAGTTTCCTGAGGAGGGGAGAGAGTGACCCCCCTGGTCTCTTCCTGTCCTCTGTAGTCAGGGATGACCCTATATGGGCTTCCTGCCCCCCACCACATATCACTCCAACCATCTGCCTGGCATTACACACATCACACAATAACATCTTATACTACTGCTACATACATAACACACTTCTATAGCTACAGAAACTTCATATGATAAATGCAAAATATAACACACACAGTCTACATATTGCAGAGGTTACTAATACAAGTGTCCCAATAGCTGTTCTTCATAATAAGTCCAGGGTTGGTGACCAGGGCTGGGAAAGTAATCCCTCCAGGGACATGCCCATTTCGTCACATCTAGTATTGCTCGGAATTGTGCACCACCTCTTAATAAACATGCTTCTTGTAAGCGCTGGACTTCCACCTTCCTAAGGCCTTAATGGACTCAATCAAATTACCTGCAGCATCAGAGGAAATCAAAGCCCCTCTCTGAAATGAATGCATACCAAACAAGGATTCATTCATGCCTAGCTCCCTTAGACAGCGCTTGAATACAAATATGAATCGGTATCTTGTCAATGGGGTCCCATTTGGACCCTACATTCCCCTCCAGCTACCGACCTATATCCTTTCTTCCCTTCACCTCCAAATTCCTTGAGTGCACCAACATCTTATCAGCTACCTCTCTGACAACTATCTCCTGGACCCTACCCAATCTAGTTTTTGGCTCTGCCCATACCAAAGTGACCAATGATTTGTTATCTGCCAAATCCAAGGGTCACTACTGGATCCTTCTTGATCTGTCTGCTGCTTTTGATACCATTGACTATCTTCTGCTTTAAACCCTTTGCTCTTTTGCTTTCATTGACACTGCTCTCTCCTGGTTTTCCTCTTATCTCTCTGATCCACCCCTATCTTATCCTCTGCCCCTCTCCGCACCCTCTTGGTGTCACCCAGGGCTCTGTCCATGACCTGCTTTACCTCTACACCTCCTCACTGAGTAACCTCATCAGCACCTTTGGTTTCAACTTCCATCTCTACACTGATGAAACCCAGATTTACCTCACCTTTCCTGAACTCAACCCCTCTCTTCTGTCTAAGATTTCCGAGTGCCTTGCATCCCTATTTACATGGATAGCCAAACACTTCCTCAAGCTGAATAGGGACAAAATGAAAATAATTGTTTTTCCACTCTCTAGGATTTTCTCTCCCCTCCTTCACTATAATCATTGGTGATAACTCTGTCTCTTCCCCCTCATGTTTGCTGCCTAGGTGTCATCCTTGATTCCCTTTTCCGTGCCTTCTCTCATTCTTGCCATTTCCACCTACGCATCCATCCCTTCCTCACCAATGAAGCTACCAAAACCCTCATTCACTCTCTAGTCATATCACGTCTCGACTACTGTAACCACCTACTTGTACTGTCACCACCTCTCACCCATCTTGCCCCCTCAATCTATACTCAATGCTGCTTCCAGGCTCATCTTGCTTCCAGGCTTTAGCTCATGCCGCTCTGCCTCGGCTTCTCCGTTATGTCAAATCCTCCACTGGCTACCTCTCCGCTTCAGACCTCTCTTTAAACTCCTTACCCTCACATTTAAGTCTATCTTCTCATCCATTGCTCCCTACCTCTCTTCCCTCATCTCCATGCACACCCCTTCCCATCCTCTCCATTCTACTAACCACTACTGTCTGACCTCCCTACTGGTCACCACATTGTCACGGTGTCTATATTTTGTGGACCTGTCACGGTATCCGAGGGCAAGCAAGACTGAACGGATTGGAAGTGGAAGCTGGCAGGTTTAATATAGGACTGGTGCATGAACAGACATGAGAATAAATAAGTATGGATAGAACAGTCTTAGGAATCAGACTATGCTGGTTTGGAACATATGAGAAGGACAGTCCAATGAACAGTGGGAGTGCGCGTGACTGAGGTGCAGATGACTTGACCGGACTGGAGTGTAGATGACTTGAGCGGACTGGACTGCAGAGATGCGGACCGAACTGCAGGATCAGGATTGCGATTACAAGATTGCAGGATCACAGGAGAACCAGGCACCTTGGATGAACAAGTTGTTCTGGCAATGCATGGACTGTGCACAGGGTTTAAATAGCCCGCCCAGTGCACAAATTGGCTGGAGGAATCATGTGTGCGCAGAGGAGCATCTGAGTGGCTGCTGAGAATCACCTGACAGGAGGCAAGAGGTTACTCACCTCTCCTGAGATGTCAGCGGCGGGTCCTGCGAAAATGAATGGGCGAGTATACAGATTGGCACACTCACCCATTCATAAAAAAAAATTGTAAAAAGGCTGCAATTTCTGAAAGCAGCCCATCGTAGCGGGGAATGCAACCGTGTACATACATATTGCATTTGAAAATCTGTAATATGATGACAGAAAAGAAGACCCAATAAAAACTTGTGATTAATGCCCCCATTCAATTAAAAACATGTCTACAATGAATATCTACTCACAGGAAAGCATGAAGTATAATAATTAGAAATCTTGAGTGGTATTATGTACAATTATCCTTTTGCAGACCATGATGGCTTATTTCTATTCCTGAATAAAACATGAAATACCAGTAATGAGAAATGAATGTACTTGTCAGTAGGGAGCAGTAGTGATAGTGCTACTAGTTGAGATATCATAAATGGAGACATTATAAAAGTAAGTTCTATTTTATAGACAAATTATAAGTCTTAGATAAAGCAGGTCCTCTTCAGAGACGTTATCTAGCTTACTTTCTTAGATAATCCAAATGTAATTCAGGGGCATCTATGCAGAGCAATACATTAAACATAGTTTCACAGCTCCAATGTCTTTATAGAAATGCTAAAGCCAAATTGTCATGAGCCGCCGCTCTCATGGCGGCTCGCGGTGTGTGATCCCGGCACTCTCCTAGGCCCCGGGATCCTCTCTCTCATTGGTGGCAGTGGCACATGTCTCTTCGTGCCGTCACGGCGCATGTGTCTGTAGCCCTGCGTCCTGATTGCTAGGAAGCCAGGACGCTTTCCTTGCTCTGCGCGCCAGCCACGGCGCTGCCCTTTACTGTCAGTTCTCTCTCATATCCGTGCAGGGGGCTGGTCCAGTCTTCCGCATCCTGATTGGCCAGTCCCCCTGTAAATAGCCAGCTCTTCCTGCCCTCTAGTGCTGGTTATAGCGTTCTTTACGTGCCCCAGTCTTTCTGCCTTGTGCTTCTGTTTTCTGCCTCTTGATCTTGTCTCCTTGCCTCTTTGCCTCTTAGTCCTTGCTCTTTGCCCCTAGTCTTTGATCTTTGCTCTCTGGTCTTGTTGCTCTGCCTCTTTTGCTTTCTTTAGTGCACCTCCAGTCCTGCCTTGTTCCTTGCCATTAACCTCTTGTTAGCCATTCTCTCTCTTCCTCTCTCCCTGGTATCATTTCCTGTCGCTTAACCCTTGCTCTCTCCTGTTTGCCTGTTTTTGTCAGCCCTTTGGGGTAC
Source organism: Limnodynastes dumerilii (assembly GCA_011038615.1). Lineage (NCBI taxonomy): Eukaryota > Metazoa > Chordata > Amphibia > Anura > Limnodynastidae > Limnodynastes > Limnodynastes dumerilii. The sequence continues at coordinate 25,677 of WWET01001974.1, forward strand.
CGCTGTATGCCTGCATGAGTGCGTGTCCTGGAAAGTCCTGTCCGTCCAATCAGTCCTTGTTTCCCCCTTGGTTCTGTGTCCTGTTTTGTGTTCCGTGTTGTATGTCACAAGTCAGTCCCTTCTGAACTGTCTTTTCCCGCTTACTGCTCTATCAGTACTCTTGTCTCCCTTTACGTATTTTTTCCTTCTTCTACCAGTTTGGTTCCAGGGATCACAACCTGTTGTTGGGGCGCAGCCAAGTCCAACCCCACCATCAGGGGCTAGGGTGAACACCACCTGATAACAAAGATTCCGTACACAGGTAACCATTCTCGTTATTTCCCATTTCAGCCATACACAAACTATAAGTTATTTAGTATAAAAGTTCCTAATAATGAGCATTGTATGAAGATCCAGTACTAGACTGAATTAGGATTAAGATATCACAAATTACAGAATTTTTTTTTTACCTTTAATGGCAATTGGTGATAAGCTTTGATCCTTGTTCCCTTTTGACCTTTTTCACAGTGATGATGTTTATATTTATTTATGGGCAACTGCAACTGCAGCTATCCAGATTACAATGCACCATGCAATTGTCTGTGACTGAAGGGGCAGGAGTGGACTAGCATAGATCATACTAAGGAACCCCAAACATTAACCTGAATACGAATACATAAGATTGCAGACTGAATATTTTCACCAGTTACAGGGCATATCTGAGTTCAGGGGCCAAAGTTGCTAAACTGCGGGGAAGGAAAAATGGAGATTTCTAGCTCTCATTTTTCTTTTACATATTAGAAAAAGTCAGCTACAATCTGATTGGTTGCTATGGGCAATATCTCCACTTTTCCAAACCCGCAGCTTAGTAAATCTGGCCTCTGGAAGATGACAGCTGAGACTCCACACCTATATGAGAACATTGGGGTAGCGTTTAACCTTGCCTATGCTTTGTGCTGTCAGAAAAGCATATTGTTTAAAAAAAAAAATATAGAGTGCCAGGCCATGTTTGTTTTTTGTGCAAATTCCCCTTGCCTTGTGCACCTGCTATATAAATTACTTTATAAACTGATTTGAAGCAGCCTCTATCTCAATCTGAAACTTTATATTTGTAGAATTCCACAATATTCAATAGAATAGAGTAGTATCAATCATTGTTAAGGCGCTGGAGTCATCTTCAAAAGAGAGGAGTGCCAGTAAAAATAATATTAAAAGTGTAAAAATAAATGAATAAATAACACAATGTGCAAGTGCATCTGATTCTCACTAGTAATACACAATCCCTAAGCGCAATTTCTAAAAAATCTTTAAAATCAAGTGCAAAGTTCCATAGAAATCTAATGAACACCCTCCCAGCTGGAATTCCAGACAGACTTTAAACCTGTCTGGGATTACAGCTGAGACGGGGTGCGGTCTCAGAGTGGCTGTTTTGGTGACTTGGGGATCTCCATAAGAGGTGAGCTCTTAGTTTAGAAAGATATTTGATATGTGACCCACAATTGGGACTCTAAAGTTTAGAGTTAGGACCACACAACAGAGAAGCCTTGTAAGTGCTGGGTGGCTTATATCACATATCTGCAGATATTTGTAACTAATTCTCTGACTTTTATTTTATAGATAGATCATGATTAGTAACTGGGTAATGGCTAGAGTGCCAGGCCGTGTTTATATATATATATTTATTTATTTTTTTTGATACATTTTTTATTAATTAGTAATTGAAAACATAATTCTCATTACAAATCATCATTCTGGTGTTTGTTTTTTGTTTACCTATAAAGAACACAATTACATTGCTGCATCAGTTTAATAAAAAAGCTTTTGTTCTTTATTCAGTAGATAATTGCTCCTGATTATTAAGTTCATTGTGTGTCCTATGAAAGGTGAGATAGATGAATGAGAAGTTATGCTTTAAACAGAAAATGTTGTAAAAAGAAAAAAAAATCTGCCTTTTCTCTAGCAGAGATTCTTTAAACCCAAATGATCTTTTTTTATGTCAATATTCAAATATTTTTACTGTTTTTGGTTATATGGTTTGCTTTTTCCTTCTTAAATGGATTATGCAAATGCTCTTTTTGTATCAAAATATTTTGACACATTTTATGCAACACATTGAATTTCATCTTGTGACTTGTGATACCGCAAATGTGATGTATTGGTTGCGCTAGCTAAATGCACTGGAAGACCGCTGCATAGGGGGAAGACCAAATAGGATTCCCCCATCTGTCTCTTATGCAGTGCAGTCGTCTGCTGCAAATGTGTGGACAGGAGCTGGTCTGTGCATGTACAGCATTGAAACAGGACAGGAAGCTGTTCTGTAGCTGCTTGGTCTATACCAGTGCTCCCAGCCCGGCTTTACCCCACCCCACCCTGCCAGCATAGCTGTCACCTGCTGACAAGTTGTTTATAAAAGGTGCTGGGCTCTCAGGTGAGTCATGAGCATTATCTAGAAACACTGTGCTAGAAAGCTGATAGTTTTACACTGTTACAACTCCTTGAGAAAGGAGCAACACTGCTAAGCTGCCAACTGATCTTGGAATCTAATGGGGCCGCAGCTTTCCCAGCCGATGCCCATGGCCCTTACCATTGGGACGACTTACTTTTTCCATGCAGGACAATTACAATCCACTTGAATTGATTCCAACCTTTTGGTCGGATCCAGACCTACTGGTGCCTTGCGCCTTAGGTCATTACATCCTCGGATCATGGAGTGCACGCCCCCTGCACTCCCTGCTCTCAGTAGTAAATATGGACACTTACGTGTCCAGATTCCTACCTTAACCTTATGGCCACATGCCTGATCGTAACGGGGCTTCCCCCGCACCGTCCCATCATTAGCATATCTATGTCCGCCTTCACGACGTTGATACTACATGTGTAATGGGTGGGAAAGCCCCCTTTATGTAAGAGCCAGCATACGTACGCCAACCCTTGTGGTGATGTAAAAAGGTTGTGTGTATGCGCACAACCTTCAAACAAGGTGCAGCACGTAATTCCCATCTCGGACTTAGCCAAGGATCGGAGCCTTTGTCTGTAATTGAAATTCCCCATAAAATACAAACTATTGTAACAACACAGAATCTGAGAATATGTCTATTAGTCATGGCCATCCAAACTCAGGGTAGTATGTGCTGAAACTTAAGCTAGGTCCTGGATGTTAGACGTCCGTTCAAATGAGGGGTTACAAAGGTCCTAAATTTCTGGATAGTGCAACCCAGCTTTTGCGGATCAATCTAAATCTTTTGCTCACAGATTATATCTGGCCCAGTATTTTTCTATATCTTAAATTATCATCTGTTGTGGTTAGGAACAAGCAATAAGTCATCATATATTCTATGTTTATTCGAAGAAGAAAAAAAAATCTTAAATTTGTGGAGAAAAAAACAAACTTTACACATTAAATGATTGTTTCCTTTCCCAATTTTCTCTGCCCCTCTCTACTTTCATGGTACTCATTCATATTAATCTTATATACTTTTTCAGGCAAACTTTACAAGGTGGCAATATAGCTTTTATTTTCTATTGGAAGTTTACAGCTTTTCTTGCACACTGCCTCGTACATGAACTGAAAAGATGGTCTTCAGAAACTGACATCAGTTCTTCACTCTCTCATCAGAACACTATAAATCTGCACTCTCCTGCCTTCAGGAACTCACACATGGAATTAAAAGTCTGATCCCTCAATAAACAGCACAGTAATAACAGCTCAGCCTATAAAACAGGCACCCCAATGGGCCGACTGCTACTCATCCCGGGAACATTATTCTATCTGCCTCGGCTTGGGACAAAGATTGCATGGATTCACTGTACCTCTGAGTACTAAAATGTACAGCCGTAATATAAAAAAAAGTCTAGTAAAATAAACCGTCTGCAGAATGAAATCAGATGACTTCTGTCTTTTCAAGGAACACTGTGTACTTTGGATTTCATGAGTTTGTGTCATCTGCTGTATAAACTCGGTAGATGACTTAAGAAGTTCCTCAGGTCAGAGCATATGTCTGGGTTTCTTTGTTGTGTCAGTTAATATTCTGCACAGCTTTCCGCGTAAAAAGTTATATGTCATGTAAGGTGCAAAGTATACAAGTACAGATACAGTAATTGGGTGCCAACCAATCTGAAAGATTCCGAATGAGACAGACCTTAGCACCAGCTTATCCTACCTAGACAGTTCACATGAGTTGCATTGTCTCAATCTACAACCTTTCATGCACAATCATTACAACAACTAAGATGAATAATAAAGTGTCATAACTCACATATCTCCAGTCCAAACATCTGTTCTAGTTTCAAGTATTTGTGAAATCTATTATCATATATCTGATAATATTTTTTTTTTAGCAGATTTTTCTCCTAAAATATTAAAAAAAATTCACTAAAAATTTTTTTAAATGAAAATATAATATAATAAATATTTGCTTATGGAAAGATGGAGGAATAAAATAGACTATATTCTACATATTAATTTTTTATTTTTCTTACTTTCTTAAATTTCATGGGTAACTTTATCCATAGTAGTTTGTACAAATGTTATGGCTTACACAAGCATTATGGGTCCTGAAAAATGAGTTAAAACGTGAAGGCCCAATGTGACCATTCAGCATACCCTTACATTTTTATTTTGGGTCCATTTAGTACCTTCGGACAATAGAAAGAATATAAATAGTTCAGGAATTGGTTTAACAGTGCAGAAATTATGAATATATTATGAAATTATGAATATGATATGAAGTGTTGTCATATTGTGGGTTTACTCTTTATGCTGTTGTTGTCACTTTTGGTCAGGGAACTTAGGAATCTGGGATGCAAGTAGACAAAGCTCACCCCATAGCAACACAGTGCCCTCTACTCCCCTTTCTCCAAGCAGAGAAGAGCACTGATCTGCCAGCTGCTAGGAAGTTATTTATAAAGAGCACAATATATTAATACCTTCCAACCACTGACAGCCTAGCAGTGTTCCTCCTGCCTGACTTGGGTGGCTGCCTTAGACCCGGTAGCAATCACCCCTCCTGCAACCATGCTAGTTATGCCACCATTAGTAGTAGATTTTAATTATACAGTGTGTGCACTTAGGAAGTAGATAAACCACCTTAAAATCCTCCTATAACTTATAGTTACTCCTTGGTATGTTTGGGTTGTTTATAGACCATTTACCATGTCTGCATATGATTTATTTCAGTGGTTAATGACCGCACCCCAAGTTATTTCCACCTTTGTGTGGAGGAGAGACGAGGAACTTGTTAGAACAGCTGTTTTCTTATTCTTCTGGTCTTTCTCTGGTCACTCATTTCTCTAACACTGGTCTCAGCTTATCTCTGCCTCGCTGTCCTCATCATTCCTTACACTGACAGTACAGTTTGGCAATAAAAAAGTGGGGAGGAGCTTAGCTTACGTTTTATTTAATGGTTTCTATTGACATGTTATTCAGTGCATTGATGTTTAAATTGTCCACTTATGGATCAATGCATCATACTTCTGGTCACACAGTTCAGGACTGGAACTTCCAGTTCTGCATAATAGTTGAAGTGGGGAAAAACTGGCAACTACTGACTAGTGAGCCTTACATCAGTAGAAGGGAGATTAATAGAAACATTGTGAAGGAAATTAATTGTAGAATATCTTAAATCCAGCAATTTACGGGATCCAGGGTAGGGAAGGGGCATCATATCAGAAGGTGGAAACTACGGTTTAATGCCACAAACCTAAGAGCTCAATATAGCATTTATGACACTACATTAGAAACTGCTGAAGGAATGGGATCTAGGAGTTATAAGTTCAAGGGACTTAAAGGTAGTCAAGCAATATAATAAAGCAATTTGAATACCTGGAATACTGTGTTCAGTTCTGGAGGCGATATCTCCAGAAAGACATCAATACATTAGAAACTGTGCAAAGAAGGACATTGAAATTGTGCATGGCATATGTTGAAGTCTGGGCTGAAATTGGATCCTATGAATATTACCACACACAAATCAATCTGAATTAATTTATGATATATGGAGAACTATGTAACTAGTTGATTTGGTAATTTGCAAACCCCCGCTAATTCTAACTCTATTGTGAATCTTGTTTAGTTAATCCGCATGGATAGACAGTGGAGACAGCTGGACTGGTCCTTCTATTGTCTATCATCGTGTGCCAGAATAATTGTGTCCTACTGAGCATATCAGCCTTAATCCAGACCTCTGGCTAATAAAGAGTTGACATTTGAAACGCCTCTGCGGTGATTGCCGTCTGATACACAGCGCAGGCCCTTTGAGATCATCCCAATTTTTGCTGATATCATGCACTTTTATTGTCAGTTTTTATTGTGATAATCTGTTTGATTACTCTACACTGACAGTGACACAGTGAAGATCCTTTAATTGTCCTTTTATTGTCTCCAGCAGTTATTGTGTTTACCCTCTTTTCTTTATTCTTCTGCCAGAATTGTGTCATAGAGCGTATCATGCACAGTGGTCTTGCAGTTCGCATGGAATAGGGGAGTAAACTCTCTGTCACTCCCCTCTCTTGTGCACTTGCGCTATCATAACCCTTCCTTAAGTTTCGTGTGTGGATCAGCAGTCCGTATGACACACGGAACTGCTGAAACCCTCCTACACTGTAAAATGTTAATGTTCTCTCCCGCTCATATAGAGTCCCCGCTGTGATGGCTCGCATTGCGAATTAGGGATGCGAGTGAGTATACAATTCACATACTCACCCATTCATTCATAACACCATGTCAAATCTAACCGCAGCCTAACTCTTAATATAGCCTAACTCTAACCCTAACTGCAGCCTAACTCTAACCCTAAACCTAACCACAGTCTAAACTTAACCCTAAACGTAACCCTAACCGCAGCCTAATCCTAACTACAGCCTAACTCTAACCCTAAACCTAACCCTAACTACAGCCTAACTCTAACCTTTAACCTAACCCTAACCGCAGCCTAACCCTAACTGCAGCCTAACTCTAACCCTAAACCTAACC
>WWET01001974.1:40675-57412 GCA_011038615.1 Limnodynastes dumerilii
GAGTGTGTGACTGTTCCTGTTAATCGAATGGATGATGTCAGCTTTATTGTCTGAGCCAGCAGCTGCTAATTGGTAAATAAACAAACCTTTAATGATTTACTAATGAGCTGCAATCTACCTTCCCTACCATATCTCGAAATCAGCATCATGGTCAAGAAAGGTTTTTCTGAGCCCAGCTGTAGATTGTTTTCTCCATCTCTATGTGTGAATTTTTAAATCATACCATAGATATACAATGCAATTTTTTAGAAATAGTTTCTTTTCATTTTTGAAAAATATTTTTTTCAAATTCAGTGATGTGCTCTTTCCAACCATACCTAAAAATACGCAAGGAAAATGCAACACTTACTTAAGTCAGAATCTGGTCCTAAGTCTGTCTGTTTTAGTGTTCCCTCCTCCCACCTTCTTTTTTTTCTGTTTTATTTAGCTATAGGATCAGACAGATCCTATGCAGCTGGCTGTGACTACAGTTAAGTTAAATAAAAATAAAACACAAATAGGAAAGAACGTGTTGAAACCCTGGCATCCCCTCTCTGCCCAGAATTTGCAACTCTGTTGCTGCCTGTAGCCTTCTGATAGTGGCCCTGATGGTGCATTCTGAATGTTGGGAACCTTATTGTAGCTTCCACTCTATAGTTCCCCTTTCTATTGAGCTTCCACTGATGCTTGTGCTTTTCTAAAACAACTTCACTTCTGGGTAGAGCTCACCTTGAGATATCTTCCTTTTCATCCAGCCAGTGCTCTGCTTATATGTTTCCATATGGTGATGTGTACTTTAATATGATAGATATGCTAGTTTCAAGTCATGTCATTAATAAGAGTGAACATCGCGTAGATGTGAGGGACAATAAACAACAGATTGGGCCTTCACTCATAATAGGCAACATTGCTTGGGGATGGTTCTAGAAATGTATAATGGGAGGTTTCTGATTGGTGGGTTTAAGTTAAGTGGGGGGGGGGTTAGGTCAGATGACACTGGTTACATAATGTGCTAGTATGGGTGGAGTCTGTCTCTTTGAAGTTCATTTTGGATGGCTGAGTATCATTTGATAATTAGCTTTAAAGGATTGTTAGTTGCTTTAATTTTGCTATTGTATTCTTGCTAACTCTTCCTTGCCTGTATTTTATCAATTCTTTCTCTGTCTCATCCTTTTTGTCTTTTCCTGTCTTGTTTTACAACTTTCCTTTTTCTGTCACTCTATTTTTTTACCTTAATTGTATTCTTGGTGGCTATAGCGTTGTTTGGTACTCACCTGCAATGTCCCGCCCGACCAGGCGTCGCTCTGCTCTCTGCCACTTGCTTGAGGAGGAGGCTGCAAGCGTTTCGACAGGCACAATTGAGTAGGAGAAGGAGAATAGGTATAAAGTACAGAGCATGAGGGGCAATGTAGCTGGGTAGCATGGCATGCAGCAGGGAAAGTGGAGACAAGTTTCAGGTTTTGAGGGTGTAGAGAGAGATTATATGAGGGATGTAAGGGAGCATGATCCACGTAATTTAAATTTGATCAGCAGCAAGTGGCTAGAGAAGAGATATATAGTAGGCATTCGGGGCATGGCATTGGTGCTGCTGAAGGGAGTTATAATGGTTCAGTCAGGAGCAATGATATTATTTCAGGTACTCCAGCTCCTTCTTTTCAGGCTTATGTTTTTCCTACCAGAGCACCATCAGTTGCTTCCATTCAGATTGTTCCACCAACTTTACCTATGCTGGCTGGCTCAGGTTATTTACAGACCCAGGGTTCTTCTTCATCAAATACTTTTTCTGCTTTGCAATTGCCTTTTCCCCCTCATGATTTTCAAGCTAATCCATGGCCTTATTTCAGCCCGAATTTGTTTCCTCCCCCTATTCCCCCCGTACAGCAGTCCCAATGAAAGTATGCAATGGTGCCTTTGATGTCGGGTGCAATGGGTCAATATGGCGGTGCTGGTTTGGATAGTCTTACTCCAGGGCAGGTGACGGTTCCGCCGAGGGGGGGAGGTGAGGGGCAGGTTCAAAGTCAAATTTCAGTGATAAATACTGCAGGTCCCAGGAAGAGGTGTAGAGATGCGAATGTCCAGGGTAGGCCACTTGATAATATGTGCCTGTTGCAGAGGCTCCCTTGGATGCAGAGGTGAGCGGTGCGGTGGTTTCAGTGTCGGAAGCGGAACCATTACCGGGAACTTTGAGTGATGTGGATCAGCGTGCTCAAAGGTCGTCTTCTCATCAGGGGAGCATTGTGGATCCAGGTGAGGTTAACAATCCTATTCAATCCAGGGGAGAGGAGTCTAGTGCAGGTAGCATATGTTCCAGCATTGAGTCATCCACGTCTCAAATTCCCCCTTCAAAAATTATGAAGCTTCTAAAGAAGACCTTGCGGGATAAGCAGGTAATGAGAGGTACAGCTGGCAAGGAAAAAACAGAAGGCTAAGGCTGTGAAACATTCCGGTCCCCCCCAATTTGTGCGACAATGCAGCTATGACATGAGATGTGCGACAATCCACTCATGAGCGTATTAAGTACAGCCACTTTGTGAATATGTTTATTGTGAGTCAAGCTGGGAAGGATGGTTTAACGGCCGCTAAGGCCAAAGGGATTATGGGGGAGGAATCTTTTAGAAATGTTTGTAATTGTCTGGGAGGTTTTGTTCCATTTGTGGCGTGTTACTTAAAAACACGACCGTCAGAGTATATGGGGATTCTTAGATATCTGCATCTAATTCATGATTTGTACGCTAATAGCAGGGCAGGTATGTGGAGGTCATACGACGATAGGTTTAGAAAAAGTCAGGAGGGCGCAAAAAACATAGATTTTTATTGATAGCGACATGGAGGTATGGATGCGGATATCTAATGCTAAATCCGATACAGATTCCTCTTCCTTTTGAAAATACAATCAGCAGGCAAAATGGCAGTCTGCCAATTTCAGCAAGGGTAAATGTTTTGCATTCAACAACTCATGATGTACCTGTGGTGCCACATGCCGATATAAACACCTTTGCTCAATATGTAGAGTAGCGCATGCAGCAAGGGATTGTAAACCTTACGCTGAATCTGGCGTCAGGCCGGGCCCAGGCCCCTGACCTGCTCAGCAAAGCATCAACCGCCATTAAATTGAATGTTATGGTTAAATGGTTGGAGGTGTCTAGTGATAGGGTAGATGCTAAGATTTTATTTGAAGGTTTTAAGGATGGTTTTCGTTTGCCTATTCAGGGCTCTGTTAAGACAGGTTGTCATAAGAATTTGAAGTCAGCTAGACAGTTACCAAATGTTGTTCTGGGAAAAATTCTAAATGAAGTTAAATTAGGTAGAATGTCAGGTCCTTTTTTTAAAGCCCCCTATTCCGGATCTTACAATTTCCTTTTTGGTTCCTAAAAAGGTTTCCGGGTAAATATTGCTTAATCCATCATATATCTCAACCCGAAGGTTCATCTGTTAATGATGCTACTGATCCTGCAGCCTGGTCAGTATCCTACCAATTGTTTGAATAGGAAATGGTGCGATCTTGTGGCAAGGGTGCCCTTATGGCTAAGCTAGACATTGAGTCTACTTTTACATCCAGAGTCATTTTTTTTTTACATGGGTTTAAAGTTGCCGGAAGGGTTTTTCATAGACAAGGCTTTGCCTATGGTTTGCTCTATTTCTTGTGCCTTGTTTAAAAATAGTTAGCACGTTCTTACATTGGTATGTGGAAAAAGGGTCCAATCATAAATTTATAGCTCATTATCTAGATGATTTTTTATTTATTGGCCCCGCTGGCAGTGATGCTTGTAATTCGTTCTCTGCCAAGGCACTTTTTTGCCATTTTGGCATGCCTGTAGCCACGGAGAAGATGGAAGGTTCCACGACTTGTTTAACATACTTGGGCATTGAAATTGATTCCGTTGAAGGTTCATGCCGTCTCTCTTTGGAGAAGGCTAGCAAAATTAGAAGTCTGTTAGTGGAATTATGTGAACGTCGGCGGGTTATTCTGAAGAAAGTGCAATCTTTACTGGGATTGCTTAATTTTGCTTGTAGCGTCATACCTATGGGCAAAATATTTTGCAGGCAATTTAAAGGGCCATTTCTGGCGTAAAACATTCACATCATTTTGGGCATCTTTTTAGGGAAATTCGGAATGACATGAATGTGTGGCTTCAATTTGTTGAAACGTTTAATGGCGTCCGCATTTGGCCTTCAGCGGCAGCATCTAATTCTGCATTGGAATTATTCACTGATGCCATGGGGTCAAAGGGTTGCACAGCACCATGGCCTTCAAAGTGGTTTGAAGTAGGCATATCTCATTATCTAGATTATTTTTTTTATTTATTGGCCCCGCTGGCAGTGATGCTTGTAATCCATTCTCTGCCAAGGCACTTTTTTGGCATGCCTGTAGCCTCGGCGAATACAGAAGGTACCACTACTTGTTTAACATATTTGGGCATTGAAATTGATTCCGTCGAGGGTTCATGCCGTCTCTCTTTGGAGAAGGCTAGCAAAATTAGAAGTCTGTTAGTGGAATTAGTGAACGTCGGTGGGTTATTCTGAAGAAAGTGCAATCTTTACTGGGATTGCTTAATTTTGCTTGTAGGGTCATACCTATGATCCTTTCTTCTGGTGCTCGATCTCTCCGATGCTGACTGGTAACAATATGCGTTTTCTTCCCTGTTAATTTTTCTGGTCCTCCGCTACAATATGTATATGTATTGCAATATTAATCGCTCTACTAGTTGAGCCTTTATTATGATATCCCTCTGCCTATACCCACTTTATGTGATAAATGCCGACAATTTTATTATTGTTATGGTTAACTCACTGCCTCCATGTACGTTTTGCATGTATAGTTATTTTGTATAATCTGCAATATATTGAGCTTTGCTACTTTTTTCATTTGCAATATTGGTCACATACTATGCACAATACATGATTTGTTATACTATGTATGCTATATAACAACAGTTGCCATTTAATACTTTAATGAATGATTGGCATTTCAAGTGTACAATTTTTTTCTGGAGACTTTTTTATCTTAATATTTTCACTGGAGAAGGTTTTTTGTTTCCCTATGTTTTAATGGATACTAATAAAAGATGATACTTTTTACACTGATGATGTCTATATATTTGAGAGACAAATCTACATAGTGGTGTATCATAAGAGGCCCTACTGTCTGTCTTTTTCCTAATATCATACCTATGGGCAAAATATTTTGCAGGCAATTGGAAAGGGCCATTTCTGGCGTAAAATATTCACATCATTTTGTGCATTTTTAGGGAAATTCGGGATGACATGAATGTGTGGCTTCAATTTGTTAAAACGTTTAATGGCGTCCACATTTGGCCTTCAGCGGCGGCATCTAATTCTGCATTGGAATTATTCACTGATGCCATGGTGTTGCACAGCACCATGGCCTTCAAAGTGGTTTGAAGTAGGCATTACTAGTAATCTCTTGGTGCTGGAGCTCTTCCTGATTGTTGTTGCTGTATTTGGGCCTCGGTTTTGAGGAATCATTACATAATTTTTGGTGCGACAATCTGGGAGTGGTCCAGGCTATCAATGGCCAGAAGTCCTCGTCAACTCCAGCTATTAGGCTTTTAAGATATTTGGTTCTTCAATGTTTGAAATGTAATATTATATTTCAAGGCTAGGCACGTTCCGGCGGTGTCTAATGTATTTTCGGATGCTCTATCGCATTTTAATTGGCGTAGGTTTAGGGAGTTGTCACCTAATGCCAGTCAGGAAGGCTTATCATGCCCTTGTCATCTCTGTCAGATTGTGCAGCCATACTAGAAGCGTTGGCGTCAAGCTCCCTGGCCCCGGGCACTTTGAGGGCCTGTTGGAGTGCGTGGGACCAATGGGTCTCCTATAAGCGAAGTAAGGTTAGTTCAGGTAAGTCTAATAGTGTTTTGTTATTGCATTGGCTGTGGAGGGAGTTTCAGGCTGGTAGATCCAAATCTTCTATGTCTTCTCTTCTTGCCGGGGTTTCTTACTTTAATAGGATTTATGGTAAACAAGAATTATTTTAATAAGTGTTAGATGATTACCCATGTTTCGTTGTTTGTTTAAGGTTTCGGGTTTAGGTAAGTCCCTAGTTGCAGGGAGGCGAAGTCAAGGCGATGTATGAAAGGGTTTTCTCCTGCATTTTTCCCCTTTAGTAATGTTCTTCGCATTGGCAACAGGAGGCCTTGGGGGTTTCCAGGAGTTATTCCCCTTACATACACCTCAAGTTGGCTCTGATTCTCTGTCCCTTACCCTCATGTGTTTTTCCTTTGTCCTTATTGGGGAAAGTATTGTTCACTAAGAAAATATTATAGGTAAAATTATTGATGAGGTTGGGTCTTTATTAAAAGACATTAAAATTATGAAATTATGTTTTTCCTTTATTGCAGGACAAGTGCCTCAAGGCCGTGTGGCCTGGATCATGGGGCTTTCTTTTGTTTACTGGGCAGGTCAGTTTTTTGAATGCAAGTCTAACGTGTCTGCGCCTGTGGGATGGGAAATTGATTGGTTTTAGGGGAATTATTGTTTTGCCTTTTCTTGAAATTGGTTAAAGGGAGTGGGTTGCCTCATTGTTTCATAGTGCATTTGGGGGGCAACGATTTGGGGAAGATTACTTCGTGTGCCCCTGAATTGAATATTAAAAATGATTTTGCAGCAATCCATAATCTTTTCCCTGATCTGCTTATCATTTGGTCACAAATTATTCCAAGACTTGTGCACATTGAAGATGTGGGGCTGGGGGTACGGGTTTGGGGAGGGTGGGGGCGCCTGTCTTGACAATTACCTTTGTCCTTTAAGAATCCTGAGGTGACACACATCTGCTATTGCCACCTGGTCTTAACCCTAAATTTTATAGTCTATATACAAATTAATAAACACCACACAATTATTCATTTTAATAAACCTATGCCCTCTATTTTAAATCCAATGAAGTTGTCCAAGTCTTTACTTGGTATGAGTGTTGGGTGTTGTGAGTGAAGGCATCAATCATGGTTTGTTTATTCCTGAGTTTGTATTTTTAGTTCAAAAACATTCATTTATGGTACTGATGCTGCTATTAAACTTCAGCCTATGAATGTTGTGTAGCATTTTGAATGTTTTTATTCCATTTTAAATGTATTGTGTGTGAAACATCACTATTCACTATGTGTCTGTTTTCCATTTCATTTGGCTGTCTCTCACTTCATTCATGCTATTGGTCTGTCATAACCAGACAGCAGTTTAACCCGAGGGTCATAAACCAATCAAGCATACCAACTGAACAATCCCTCTGCATGCATGATTTTACTATACCCATCCACTGCAACAGTCTTACAAGGTAACCTGCTGACAATGCCCTGCTGCAAGCAAAGCTTCCTCTGTGTGACTTTCTGCAAATAATATATATTCATATTCACTAAAAATGGCACCAATTTAATTTCCCAGATTGCATGTAATCTAAAATAAACTATGAATTCTACAAAGACATGATTTCCATGACTTTGGGACTGACTTGCCTGGGGGGAGGTTCCAAATGAGGTTGTTTGCTGCCCTGAATTTTGCCACATGGGCTAAGATTTGCTGATTGGCTTAGATTCAGTAGTCAATAGTCAGTATGTAGCATCTTTGTCCTTCAATTAATGTCAGTGTCTGCAACTAATGTCCTTCCCAACAGCCATAACTATAAAAAATAGCCCCACCATTTCATTGATTCCCTGTGGCAAGGTGATAAACTGCCACATGTTCAGAAGGTAGTTAGTCCCCTCAAATCCCAGTACAAACTTTGGGCCTAATGTAGAGTTGTGCATATTTTTTTATGTTAACACAAATCACCAATATGTGTGTACCTACACCAGGGGTGTGGGGCACCGCTGCAAACAGCCCTATTTCAAAAGGGCTGCTCTCTTTCGGCCAGTTCAGAAATGGCTGGCAATCGATTGCTTTTGCCTAGCAGAGCCAACGCAATCTATCCCTGGACCACTGAAGACGGAGCTCCAAATGGTAAGTGTAAATTTTACCACAACCTTTTCCCTAATCTTTACCCTAACCCCCTTCGATGACCCTAACACTCCCCTTCCATTACCCTAACCCTTACCCTCCCATCCCCGTAGCCTAATCCTAAGACCCCCTTCCCCACAGCCTAACCCTAAGAATCCCCGTTCCCATAGCCGAACCTTAAGACTCCACTTTCTGTAGCCTAACCGTAAGACTCCCCTTCTATTACCCTAACCCTCCCTTCTCAGGACCAGAATTAGGACACTTGTCATTTGATCTGCAGGACTGTATTTTTGAATTGTGTGAATTATTTTTTAGACAATTCCTAGACAATTTTCCTAGAAAATACTAGAATTTTTTATTTAAATTCTTACCATGTCACAGTCATATTTATTTATAGAGTTGTGCAATTTAATCCTTATTCTAATGTAATTGCTTTATTTATATCACACTGAACAATTAATGAATTATTTATTGTCAATAGTACATTGATAAAAATAAAATAAAAAGCTGGGGTATTTGCATTTAATCTGCTTTTGTTATCCAGCAAGGTATAGTCAATCTATATTTTGTGAATATCTTATGTGATGTCTTCATAAATGAAAGTTAGTATTTAGTGAGCTAGTGAGGATTGTATGATTTTCCTATAAAACAGAAGAAATCACAGCTGTGAAAACAAACTGCATGGTATACAAGAGCCTGATACTGCCTATACCTAGCCTATACTGCATTTCTGCACAGAAAGCACCCACAGTTAGTAGCTGCAGTAAGTAACTGTGTGAACAGCTGGAAGCGTATATGAAATGAATTAATGTCTACTTGCAACATGCCAAGCCTGGAACTTTGCCTGCAAAATTCATTGCCTTGTGCTAGGTTAAATACACAAAATGACCATTCATAAAACCTGTTTAATTTATTCTACCCAGTCATTATAAGAGATAATAAGAGGAAAGAGTCTTTCCATAGGAGTGATACAGTCTGTCATTTTGTAATGGTTCTTAATTTTGGAGGTGTTCAAAGGTGGTGTCTGGTCTGCTTATTAGACTGGCTGTGCTCCAATTGTCCATGTTATCTGGGAAAGCTTCCCATTGTACAGTGATAACAGGTGTGCCACTGGGAGAACAATACCCAGAAACAGGTGTGTGCTTCTTTCAGTAAAATGCCAGGAACTAGGTTTCCTCCACAATCTGGAGGCACCATTCTTAGCATAAATAAATGCTTACTGGACTGAAGAGGCCCTAAGTCACAATAAACATATGCCTGGTACAAAGTACCTGTGTCATGAAGGACCATTACCACGTCAATGGCTTCACAAGGAGTATGTAGTATGTACAAGGGGTGTACTGTACGTAATACCATATGCGCTTAATATAATAAATAATAGTGTAGCATACAACATAGAAGTAACTCTGTTACTTTGTACAATGTACAAAGCACATTGTAAAACTGCTGGGATATTGTAGTAAAGTATTTATTTATGTAGATATGTAGCAAAGTTGGGGGACTGTTGCTCTATATAAAAATGGCATCTATAACAGTCACTGGGATCTCTTTCTCTTAGCTGTATCCAGACCTAATAACAGAAGGGGACTCACACAAGCCGCTTGCTCAGGCAAATTGTTAGGCATTGGATCCCATTTCACATTGAGATCCGTACAGTGCATGAATGTCACATGCCTGAATCCCGCAATGGGGGTGGGATTGGGCATGCAGAATAGCTGCATGGGGCGGCATTTAGGAGTTCAATGCGGATGTGTGTGCGTACATACACAGATCCATATGGAACACTTAAGGTTACTTCAGTACCCTCCCCTTTTCTGTGCATAGTTCCAGACCCCCGTACTTACATATGTTGTGCAGGGTTTTCTGCCCCCAAGCATAATGGGATGCTAATTAATTAATAATCAGGAATATCCTACTTTTAGTATACTCTGTAGTTACTGGTTATTAAAAGAATCACTTTATTTTAACCGCTATCTATAGAGTGGTTCCCAAAGCGTGCTCTGTTGTATTAAAGTATACAACAATGAACTAAAAGCAAAGTTGCAAATAGGATGCAAAAACAACAAATCCTGTAAAGTATGAAATTCTGGAAGCCTCTGACCTATATAATACTCATCAATCAGACATTTTTCAGCAATCTTTAGAAACCAGTCAATTAAAAATGGACTGGTTTAAATTATTAAAAAAGTATACGTTCTCATCAACAAATATGGAAGGCCATTAACATATTGCAGCACGGGGCCCTTGCAATATAAAAATATTTATATATACAGGAGGAAGGGGTGTGGCCCTTTTTCTACAGGGCCATTTTCTACACTGCATTACCGAACAGAGGCCTGACCCTAACCTTCCCCTTCTCCAATCCTCCTCTCCCTGCAGCCTAACCCTAAGGATCCCTTCCCCACTGCCAAAGTCCACTAACCTGTCGATTCTTGGGTTGGGTATCATCGGGTGCTGCAACGGGTTTTGCGGCGTGTCTAGATGTTGAAAAGGTCATGAATGGGTAAATCTCCCAAAAAATATTCAGAATCCTTCCCCTTCATTATAAAAACTTTCTAATTAGTAACATTTTCGAAATAAAGACAGCCGACAATTAGCTGTCAGCTGTGTGTACTTCAAAAATGTCATTTTCGGAGCAGCAAACAGGAGCCGTAGGAAAATACGAGCAAGCTTATAAAATGATCACAGTGCACTTGGGGCCATATTTACTAAGCTGCAAATTTGGAAAAGTGGAGATGTTGCCCATAGCAACCAATCAGATTCCAGTTGACATTCTCTAGTATGTAATAGGAAAGTGAGAGCTAGAATATGATTGGTTGCTATGGGCAACATCTCCACGTTTTCAAACCCGCAGCCTAGTAAATCTGACCCTTGGTTTTAATTACGAATTCTGCGTTAAAAAGAATTATAACATAAGAACCCTGGAAAAGTAACACTGACATTTAATGGGCAACACTTTGAATCACATGAACAATTTAAGTTAACATGTATTGTTCAATAAATATTGCCATATTTGCCATAAGGATTATTTTTCTTAAGGAATTGTAATTAGTCTCTTGAAATGTATGTGAGGACTTTTTTAACTAGGGATCATTTGACAATGTTGTTTTTTTTAGATAGTTCTCATGGGCTTCTATCCAAATCTCACTAAAACGAAATAATGGCATGTTGCCATGACACCCGTCTCAATACTACATGTCAGGCAGAATGCTGCTACACAACGTGACAGCTGCTATACTTTGTGCTTTGAGATTGCTACACTTTGTATCTTGAGTAAATGAGGAGCGGAAAAAGCAATTAAAAAAAACTAAATTCATAATTTGAAAGTAAAAATTGTAAGATGAATTATTCATCTTCAAAATTTTGATACATTACATTTTAAGAATTTAGAAATATATCACTTATAACACAACCACTATGACAAATATTGAGAACTACTAACATTTCACTACTATTAAATGAACCTGATGTAGAGTTTTATCTCCCCTGATGCGTAGATCTACCTTATCCTGAAATTCGACATGAACAACTCTGTATAGGTTATAATGAAACTGAGCAGAATTTTGAAATATGCCTAGATGTGTATAGAAAGACAGGCTAAGAGATGTATTTCAGCAGCTTATGCATGTTTGCATGTGTCAAAATTATCTATCCCTTTTCATTAATACAAAAAAACTGCATTGTACAGTCATATAAATAAAGTAAGGGATAGATCCTAAGGAATGTATGCCAGGGGAATCCGAAAAGGGGGCTGGCACCAGAATTACGATGGTAGTATCTCCGCCATATAGGCGAAGATAGCCATGCAAATTTGTGTCGGCGCGGGGGAAACCCCGTTGCGACTATAGACCTAGTCGTAAAATTTAAGGTACAACTCTGGACACATAAGTGTCCAGATTTACTACCTTGAGCGGGGAGTGCAGGGGCATGCTCTCCCCACTACGCAATCATATGTAGCGACCTGCGCATGCACTTAAGCCATACGTGGGTCAGGGTCTGCCCTTAAATTTCCATGATCAGAAACATAAAAAGGTTCAGTGACTTTCCTTAGCATTTATAGATATAGGGGCGTATTTAGAGAACCGTTTTCACGGCGACTTGCGTGCGTATTTTTAGGCACGGTTCAACTGCGCATGCGTAGTAATTTTTCTTTTTACGTACTTTACGTAGACTATACGCGCATATATGGCTCACGGACGTACATGTGAATCGCACTTGGGGACATATATTGAAGATCTTGAAACATATGAGGAGAGCACACAAAATGGAAGTTGCTCAGATGAGTTTATAGGTAAATGCAAACAGGCGCATGAAAGGCCAGGGGTGTAGTTTGATTGCAACAGAAACACAGTAAAGGCAATGCCCAGCAACACTGCCATTAACCAGTAACAGACTGTACTATTCTATCTGTAAAATAAAACGCACAAATATCAATTACACATATTTGCAAGTTCCAATTTTTTTTTTTTATAATCAATTTTAATTGAATTGCTGTCATTTTTATAACCAAAACAAAACAATTCCTTAGATTTGAATAACTTTAATAAAAAAAATGCCTATCCAATGTTTAGAAACATGCTGATATTCATGCTAAAAACCCTGATGATTTGCTACTCCCATCTACCTAATTCTTGTAAGTAATTAATATTATTTAAAAAAAAAAAGATTTTTATCAAAGTATTTTAGTATATTAGTAACAAATATGGAGATATTTTACATTTTCTGACATAACCACTTTATACTTTATTATCCCATGACACATTTTAAAGTTTTGTATGTAGTTGTATTAATTTCCAGCTGCTTTTCAGTAGTAGTGAGGTCTCATCTAGATTATGCTTTAAAATGCTGTCCAAATTGAATCTGCATGCCACATATAATCATTTGTATCATTTATTACAAGCACTATATGTATGTTTACAGGAACGCACCCATGGAGAGGGGGTGGTCTGGTTGTCTGCAAACCCCCCTTCCACCCATAGGATTATCTATATTCCTCTCAGGGAATGACTGGTTTTATACACATGTATTTGATTCTCCGGCCACTAGTGCCACTCAGCCTTCTCACTCACATCTCTCTTTCCTTGATCCCTCCCCCAGCCACAGCAGAGGACAGGGACTGATCAGATGAAGTCTTCTTTACCATGGGCTGTGCAAGTCAGGGTTGCCTACTTTTCATTGCTTCCCTCCAGGAGATCCCAACAGGGGTTGGCTTAATGATGCAATTTATACAAATCACATCCTGAAGCTTTGCCCCCTGACCACCAATGACAGTTTTGAGAGTATTTCTAGGGTGGGACGGGGCTGGATGAAAATTGTATCAAGTCCTGGCCAGTTGCTAGGAAGAGTAAAGTTGCTAGGCAGATGGGCTGGACTTAAGGCCGTGGCTTGAATGCATTGCCCGAATTTCGGGAGTCTCTCGGATATTGCGGGAGAGTCGGCAACCCTGGTGCAAGTATGTACTTAAGAGTAAGATTCCCTTCTAAACTACTTGTATCATTCTCCCCTATGTCACAGAGCAATTTTCAATCAGAAGACATGTCTGTGATTTACTTGGTTGATACTGCAATAATACTTCCCAATTAAAGTGGTTACACCCTAAAGGAGAATAATAACTTTGCAGTGTATGTAGGGTAATAAAATGTTTATAATAACATTTGTTATTCATTTGTAATTTAATGTTTCATCTTCCCCCGCCCATTTCACGTAACTTTAAGCGTATGGAAGATAACCACGCCCCTCCATAGGTATGTCCCAAAATGCGATTCACAAGTCCGTGTTTAAAGTACCTACATGCGTAAATACTGTAAATACTACGTAACTTGCGTGGAAAAAGTTACTACGCATGCGTATTTAATCCGCTCCTAAAAATACGCACGCAACACCCACGCAAAAACGTATCTGTGAATACGGTCCAAAGTCCATTATAGAAATATTTGGCTTTGGCTACATAAGTCTATGTAATTAACTGGAGTTATGCCTTCATAATGGTCTTAGCCACAATCTCTACACTAAGACTATCACTGCATCTTATTTCCTTGTTTATTTCTTGCCATCACAAAATATCCTTTCAGCTTGTTACACTTCCTGGTGTTCCTTCTCTGCTACAAGCTTTGCTCTACAGCTGCTTCTGATTGACTTTTTTGACTTTCTCCTCAGTTTCTGCATTCCCACACTTGCTGCTGCATTACCTTGTCAGAGCAATATGTTTCTTTTATCTGCTGATCCATTTTCATCTAGCTCACTTGTGTTCTCTGGCTCAATGGTTATCCTGTACTTGGTTCCAGCTCTATTTGTGGTTCCAGTGTTGTAATCTTGGTGTCTCCAATTCCTGCACTCCCTGTGCCTCTGGTTCCTGCACTTCTCATGTCCTGTTATTTCAACTACTATAGCTGTACTTCCACTACCTATCTAAACTACTCTTGTACTCTTCAGATTCAGTTCACCATCCCAGCATCTGCGCACCTGTCTGAGAGGCCTCAAGCTGCCACCAAGTCTATCTCCACCATCAGGGGCTATGGTAAACACCTAAATTGTAGGTAGACTCTGCACATGGTCTGTTTTTAAACTGATGCTCTGCTCAGTGCATGACACAATTGTAGCAAAGTAAGCATGAGAATAGGTCACTGCAGATGTGTGTTAGGACTGTAGATGGAGAAAATTGGTTTGCTGCCAGAAGCTTAATAATAAATGTATTCATATATATTTAGTAGTATATCACAGTTTACTGGAATTATTTGTTGAAATTCACTGATAATATCATACACTAGTAGAATAAAAGTAAAGTAAAGTTGATAACAAACTTTAAAAAAAATGTAAAGTGTTTTAAAATCAAAAGAGCATTATTTTACAGCAAACAAGAGTATTGTATTGTCTGGTGCAAAGTAGCACTCAAACAGCAACGTGTCATATATCATATATCTGATACAAGAACCAAAATCAACAAAAAAATTGATATATATTAATTTATTTTGTTTTGAAGTTGTTCATCCTTAAATGTGTTATTGACAGGGTATCAGTATTATTTTTCACAAGTGGCAAAATGGTAAAAATTGCAGTCACATAGCAAGGCAACTGTCTACAACTTACCTATGTTGTGTTACTGCACATTGTGTAGTGGATGCTACAGATGCTTCTGTCAGGATATAAGTCAAATATTTTGAGTATAAATCAATATCAGGAAATAGAGTGACCTGCATTTGGCCAGGATCTGTTTTTGTTTTATGGCAATAGCTTGAAGGTAGTCGGGTAGATCAGGTTATGGCTCCTGTCAGGTTATGGCTCCTGTCGCAAATGGATCAGGATATTGAGGGGGAGAGAGATTGTAAAAGCCAGATCTCTGAGGAACAGTTTGTCCAAAAACAGATCTGTCACTTTTGACAAGGTCGATGCTGGCGGAGAGGATTAGTTCTGCCTTTAAAAAATGTAGCCCAGATACATAACTTGGTACCTGGGCCGGCTGACCCGGTGCCATGCTGGATAGGCGCCGGTCATCCCTCTGTTCCCTACTATGGAGACTGCAGCGCTCATACAGGATGTTCCTATATGAGCTGCCGCAGTAGTTACATAGAGCAGTGCTCTATGTAACAGCTGCAGC
Source organism: Limnodynastes dumerilii (assembly GCA_011038615.1). Taxonomy (NCBI): domain Eukaryota; kingdom Metazoa; phylum Chordata; class Amphibia; order Anura; family Limnodynastidae; genus Limnodynastes; species Limnodynastes dumerilii. The sequence continues at coordinate 56,202 of WWET01001974.1, forward strand.
AGCTCATTCAGGGACCTGAATGAGCGCTGCCTGTATGCAGAAAGAGCACCATGGAGGAGGAAGGTAAGGTAAGTAAAAAAGGGAGAGGCTGGAGAAACATGATGGGGAATACTGAGGGGACTGGAGGCACATTATGGTGAATACTGGGAATCAGCTGGAGGCACATGATGGGGAATACTGAGGGGAGGTTTCAGGCATATGATGGGGAATACTGGGGGCTGGAGGCATATGATGGGGAATACTGAGGGGAGGCTGGAGGCACATAATGGGGAATACTGAGGGGAATGGAAGCACATGATGAGGAATACTAAAGGGGGCTGGAGGCATATAATTGGGAATAATGAGGGGGCTGGAGGCACATGATGGGGAATACTGAGGGGGCTGGAGGCACATAATGGGGAATACTGAGGGGGGCTGGAGGCACATGATGAGGAATACTGAGGGTGTTGGAGGCACATTATGGGAAATACTAAGAGGGGCTGGAGGAACATGATGGGGTATACTGAGGGAAGGATGTAGACACATTATGGGGAATTCAGGGGGGCTGGTGGCATATGATGGGAAATAATGCGAGAGGGCTGGAGGCACATAATGGGGAATACTGAGGGGGGCTGGAGGCAAATGATGAGGAATACTGAGGGTGTTGGAGGCACATTATGGGAAATACTAAGAGGGGCTGGAGGAACATGATGGGGTATACTGAGGGAAGGATGTAGACACATTATGGGGAATTCAGGGGGGCTGGTGGCATATGATGGGAAATAATGCGAGAGGGCTGGAGGCACATAATGGGGAATACTGAGGGGGGCTGGAGGCACATGATGAGGAATACTGAGGGTGTTGGAGGCACATTATGGGAAATACTAAGAGGGGCTGGAGGAACATGATGGGGTATACTGAGGGAAGGATGTAGACACATTATGGGGAATTCAGGGGGGCTGGTGGCATATGATGGGAAATAATGCGAGAGGGCTGGAGGCACATAATGGGGAATACTGAGGGGGGCTGGAGGCACATGATGAGGAATACTGAGGGTGTTGGAGGCACATTATGGGAAATACTAAGAGGGGCTGGAGGAACATGATGGGGTATACTGAGGGAAGGATGTAGACACATTATGGGGAATTCAGGGGGGCTGGTGGCATATGATGGGAAATAATGCGAGAGGGCTGGAGGCACATAATGGGGAATACTGAGGGGGGCTGGAGGCA
>WWET01001974.1:87318-103899 GCA_011038615.1 Limnodynastes dumerilii
ATATATATATATATATATATATTTAAAAAAGACTGCATTGGTATTGTTAGAGATTTAAATAATGTATATAAACTCCACATCAGCGTCTGTATTTTTACAGCATGTTAGTTTTTTTTTTCCTCTGGCTAATATAGCACTTGTTCTCTTGCGGCTAGACTGCATGAAGTGCAACATAATGGCTTGTCAGGAAGAGGCTGCTTCACTGGAGTCAGTAATGAAAACAGTAGGTGAAGATGTTTATTGGCTTAACCCAAGTGTACTATTGGAAACATGTAACTCCTTAAAGGAAAATTATAGCTTAAACACAAGTTGTAGCTGCAGCAAAGAACAAATTACAGCACCTGCAGATACACACTACATGTAAATGTTTTGACAGATTTAAAATTGTTTGTTAGTCTTGATACTATAAACACAGCTACGATGCAGGAAATCTTGTATTGGGGAGACTGATGCTATTATTATAATTACTGTCTCATTTATTACAACTACGAATACTTTAACTAAATTCTAAAAATGTTGATTTATTGTCTATGTTGAATTGGAAATACTCCAAATATTTGGTTGTGGGTTGGATCTATGAAACTATGGCTTCAATGATCACATTCTAGTATGAATATCATACGTCTGCTTGTAGAGAAAGGCATAGATTTTGGGGTAGTAGAAATTTGGTAGGATAAAGTAAATGTAGTGAATATATACTACTTTCACTGCTCTAATTGAATTTTCCCTTCATCACTTCTGTTTTTCATTGTTTTTCTTTTGCACTCTGCGGATTTGTGTTACCCAATCGGAACGCATTCAATCCCATTCAGACTTAAGAGGCATTTTGGACAGAGGGTTTAAATAGGAACTGCAAAGTGAGTATTCACTCTTAGTCAATTTACAGTATAGTATAGTACTATTATTATTTTTATTTTTATTACTATTAATAATGTACAAGCATAGAAATTAAATAAATATAAAGAAGACATAGACATGGCATATAGAATGGTACAAGGGATGATAAAAAGTTGACAGCAAGACAAAAGTACAAAATAATACAAGTATTATGAAAAGGGGACATAAGACAGAGGAAGTGGAGGACAAGAGGACAGAGGGCCCTGCGTGCGGACTTTCAGTCTACAAGGTAGAGGGAAACAGATAGTGGGTACTGGGGACTAGAGAACTGGAATGAGGAAAGGGTAGGAGTAGGTTGGTAGGGGGAGAGGGAAAAGACAAAGGAGAGGCATGCTAGGAGGAGTGGATGGAGGTCAATAGGAGGGGGTGCAGGGTTGTGTTGAGGAGAAGTATTCTTTAAGGAAGTAATACGTTTTGAGAGATTGGTTAAAATCTACAGGCCGGGGGATAACCTGTTAGATTAAGAGAGATCATTCCTGAGAAAATGGGCAGCATGGGAAAAATATATGTGAGTGAGATGTGGGGATCAGAAGGGAGGTGAGATGATGGTCCTTGGCCCACTGTAGAGGGTGAGAGGATGTGTAAATGGAGATAAGGGAGGAAAGGTAGGAAGCTGTTGCTCCATAGGTCTTTGTAAATGAGGGTGAGGGGCTGGATAGGGATTCTGTAGCAGAGACCAGTGCGGTGCCTCACAGAGAGGGGATGTGGATGGGACTAGCATTGATTATAGTGTATTGACTTCTTTACACCCTCTGCATTTCTGAAAATGCCAATCTATGCATGTAATGTAAAGCATTTTATTAATCACTTGAGTGTGACACACTCTTTACCAACTAAATATTCATCCTCACCAATCATGAAGACTTAAATCTGGTTGCAGGTCTGTGGTGGTGATTATTTAAGGTGCTCCGTCCTCAGATTTGACACGTGCTGGAATCAATGGGTGGTCTTTGTAATGAACATAAACAAACTTTCTGGATCGTCCTAAACAATGTCATATTATTAGAATTTTCCAAGAGATATGTTGTTTTTGAAAAGAAAATGAAGGCTTTAGAATTCTCATTACAGTAATGACTATGCAGAGGCTGAAGCTGATAATGTGAAGCAATGTGAAACATCACAGACCTTCAAAGAGGAAAATATGTCCTATAATAAAAAGTTAACAGACAGCTGTAGAGAAATGCTTTGATTCAAATATGATCAGAAATGTATTTAAATGGGTGATATTTAAGAATAAAAAAGGTATGATCAGTGAAAACAGCACACTGTGTCCTTCATACCTAGTATTTCTATAATACTTGCAATTTATTCTATTTAAGCAGTGCTTCACATTGTGCATTATCTGAATAAATATGTGCTTCAGGCACCTCAAATAAAATGGAAATTATTGTTGTAAAAGTTATTATTAACTAAAATACTAGCAAAAATGCACAGATACCTTCATTATGAAGCACACAACAGATTGTACAACTGGTGCAAGTGCAGAGTGTCTCCAATCTCGTGGCCTTGTGAAAACAAAGGGCATGTTTTGGGAGTAGCAGAAGTGAGAGAATTTATTTTACACCACATGGCAGAGATTACAGCATGTTCTATACAGAACAGGTAACCTGTAAACCCACCAAATTGCCACATGCAATAGTACTCATGGCTTAATCAAGTGACAAATCTAAAGTGGTAGGACTTGTCTAATAGTCTTTTTCTGTTAGTCATGGATTCTCCAGTCAAGCAAGAAATGACCTATATAAATATATATTTCAAATGGGTCTATAATGAGCTTAATGGCCAACTGTCTGAAAAGTGGCCACTCTCTCTGACTCCCTGAAGTCATTGCACTATGATGACAGAATTTAGAAATGGTGTCCTATTTTCCTGCATGGAGGCCAAGACATAATTATAGACTGACGATTAATTAAGACACAACTTCAGTAATGGAGACAACAATTAAAAATACACTTTGGGCTCTTGTTAATCAGCTGCAGTGTCACCTACCAGATGTCAGCGGATCTCCTATTCACAGTCTTTACACTATATTCTGAAAGTATTTATTTACAACTTTGCAATCAATAAATTCTGATGTTGCCTTTTTTCTTGCAAATAGTTTTCCTGCAGTACAAGACACACCCAGAGGTGGAGCTATCCACAAGACATACACTTTTGGTGGCACAGCAGGACACACAAAGTTGCCAAGTATGGTAATGAGTAGGATAATGATGTCATAAACTAATTGGCCTGGTATGTTTTTTTTTGGGTAATTAATACTTTACAGATTTTCCAGTCACTATTTAATAATAATATTGCAGGATGCAATAGAAACAAAAATATATATATCAATAATGCAACGTTATAGCCATCTATCTTGCAATCAAGAGCCGCATCAGGCCTTTATCGCGTTCTGTAGCATATATTCGCTCTGACTCAGACCCATTATATTCATAACTGTTACACATTGCATGTTGAAAATGTTTTAGAGAGTTTTATTGTGCATATCTATAATACAACCATTTTATAAAACAAATATTGACAAAATTCATGTGTTCATCGATAAATTCATATTGGATAATCATTTTTCCATGTTGATTCTTCCTTGTGCTTATTGCTTAGTAATTGCTCTATGTCATAGTTATATAATTCATAAATTAAGTAAAGTTTATACACAGTAGCATAGATCTGAAAAAAACAAACCATATATATAAACAAGCATAATGTAACAGTCTCCTGAGCATCATGAAGGTGTACAGAAAGTGATGTCATATGAAGTATTGACCAGACCTTGTGTTCCTATGAAGAACATTTTCACTTAAGCTATGTCTTATTGATCATTATTTTTAAATGTATTGCTATGAAGAGACTTTTTATGCATTAATCTAGATTCATTGTGAAAATAACAACTTATGAAGAGGAATTCTAAATATATTTACTGTTGTAAAAACACAAAAACTAGTTTTATTGGCATCAATTTCAAATGTGGCAGTATGCAAAATAAAGTTTACTCTTTAGCCTATAACCCATGCACTTTCCATCAATTATTATGTTAAATATAACATTACTTTTAAGCAAGTTTCATGCATTTTCTAATAAAAAATGTTTAAGTATATTTAAACAATCTTTTTCAGCAAATGTATATCTAAGCCTTGCAGAATTTATATTACCATTATCAAAGCTCCTTAGATAAGGAAGAAAAAATAAAGAGTTAAATCTGGTAGATTATATGTTTTTCCCGAACAGCTAGTAGACATCAGGATGAGTCCAGTTTACTGATGTAAAGTATGTCATTTTAGATAATGCATTACAATTTCTCTTACTGTACAGATATAAAAGTAAGTAAAGGACAGACTAGAACTATTCTAATTGACATTCATGTTAGACAGACAAGTACAAAATTCAGTTGAAACAATCTGTACCACACACAGGGCAATACAAACAAGTGCCTGAAACAGAGAACTCTTAGTGGATGTTTCCTGTTTGCTATAGGTGAAGAATTGACATTTCTAAACAGTTTAAAGAACTCTCAACTTAATTTTGCCTATGACTGTTATAAAATTTAAATATAACCAATTCAATTGAACTTGCTTATGTCTACTGCAAACACAAAACAGAACAAAGTGATGCTTTAATTATCAGAAAAATTGTGCAGCAAAACTAGAACTTGGAGACCGTCCAGCCACCAGTTTGTACCAATATGAAACACCTTGTTACGATAAAATGGATTTGTGTGGTGTTCTGCCACAGATTTGCCCATGTCTGCCTGAGTTGCCTGTTAAGCCCTCTCACTTCGCAACATTGAATACTTTATTGATTTGTCCTGAATGACATTATATTAAAGGCCAGAGAAAGTCCGAGATATCAGCGGAGGTTAGATTCAATGATATGTGCTAAAAGAAAGATGGCCTCTACCACTGTATATTAGCTTTGGCTACAGAATAAATTAAAAAAATTTGTTTTTCCATGCACCATTATTTAGTTTTTTTAAAGACTCTATTAGGGTTTAACCTGGTGGTAATAGTTTTATTTTAAAACTACCAGCTTGAGAGAAAAAAAAATGTAGACAATACATACATGTACTGTATTATAAGCCATATGTAGACACTGTAAAGCTACTGTCACTTAAACTTTATTAAGATTTTGTACACAGACACTACATGCTTTTTTATTTACTGTATTCTGTGTGCTGGGTAAGGGCATTCCTCTGCTGTGTCAGTTGATACTGCTTGGCTAGGCAGTAGACTTGTCAAGTGTCTGTTTCTTATAGAGAAGAGCTCATTATCCCGCCTTAACCCAACCAAGCCAATTTATTTCAGAACTTCCATCGTCTACTTTATGTGCTATAATAAGAGTCTCTCTTCTCTTCATCTCCTCCGCCCCCTCTTTTGCCATGCGTGCTGGGGCCAACTTTGTAGGGACATCAAACCACTTTGGCTGTTGATGGAGGGGAGACTTCTTCACAGGGGCGGATCCGACTCCCAGTGCCGGTCTGAGTTTCTTTGTGTATAATAGTCCGACCCGTTCTCTTTGACATCCCACTCTCAGCGGGCGGCTCATCTACTCTTAGCCTTAGGCTTTGATCATGTGTTCTAGTCGCGGCTCCCGCCGAGCTCATCTCCTCGGGAGCCCGTGACATAGCGAACCGTTCCACTGGTTGTTGCAGTGCTTATAAAAAGAAGGAGAAGATTAAAAAGCCTTGGTACAGGAAAGATGAATAAATGTATGAATAATATAGATAAAGTGGAAAATACTCTCAGTACAGCCCCTCTAATTTAGTAACTGGATGTCTCTAGTAGGCCTCGCACACAGCTGCCTGGTAGAAATCCCAGGTTTCATTGCATTATTAGTATGTCAAATTTCCAAATAGAAAATGAAGACTTTACATTAAAATAAAGTGGATTATAGTTCAACAACTCCATTCAGAACACTAGTTGATACAGAACAGTTTATAATTCTGCAATATATAATGCAAAATGAGTGATCTTGCACAATTTTGTTCCCCGGATTGCACACTACAACATTAAGAAACGTATTGGTTATATTAGCAGACGGTATAAATTTTAACTGTTTGCAGTATGAATAACATCATTTATTTATTAATCTATATAAAGTTTAGTCATTTTATAATGTGGCTTGATTTTTTCCTGGACGCTATTTATTTACCTTCTGCACTGTTTTATACATGCTTGATTCTTTTTTTTTTTTGTTATATTTCTTATTTAAAGTTCATACTTGATTAAGTAGTGAGGAAATGCAATTGTATATTATCCAGTCCTTGCATTGCCAGTAACTGCTCTTTAGGGCAGAAGAGTTGTTAAGTTTCAAGAACCAGTCTTAAGAGAACTGCTATATAGGCAATAACTCTAGAGCTCTTTGTGAATAGATTCAGTCATCTCAGAATAGCATATAGAGCTTCAACTCCTATTACATAGCCCCACATTTAGTAATGGAGTTTAGTCCCAGTGGACTGATCACGTGAAAACACTGTATACATCTAAGTATTTTGCTGCCTATATGGCGTGCATTTAATTATATGTGATGTGATGATAGGTGCAGACCATCTTATAACAAAACAATAAAAGCTACAGTATCATACAATTTATGAAATCCAACTGGGTCACATTATTTTTTTCTATATGTTCTTAAGTATAAACTAGTGATACTTGAAAATTAAAAGAAGCTGCTCCATATAGTATATAAAATACACTGCAAAAGAATAAAACATAAACTTGGAAAAGCACTGGGATATAGATAGAATAGTATAGTATATAGCAATAGTAAAATTAGACATTGTGCAAATACACGACAATATAGAAACATGGTAATAAATATAACATACAGTGCAAGAAACAGTATAAAATTATGCTAATATGGTACTGAATAGCTATAGTGTATTTTGCAGTAGTGTATGGGATATTGTTTATATTCAGTATATTCATGTTTAACCAGCAGTGTATGCCACACTGATATACAATACTTTGAAGATGCATTTTTTATGTCACTCACTGATGCTGGTGAAGCAGATGGGGATAAGGGCTGCCACAATGTAACCTTTCAGTGGCTTGCTGAAAAACAAGATTCTGGATGTTGGAACGTGCCTGAAATAATGCAACGGCTGTTTCAGATGGATGCTGGTGGCAGATAACAGTATGAATGCTCACCAACTGTTTCATATAGGAACTACATTTCTAATGGTTGCCAGCTTTCATTTCTTTGACTGACAAAACAAGACAATTATACACATAGGGTTTGATTGACTAACATGGTTGAAAAGTGCAGTAACGCATAGCAACTAAACATTTAGCTCTGATTAATGTTGTGAAAGTTCGATTATGCAGGTCAGTAGTTACAATGGGTTACTGCTTATTTCTCTCTGTGTACTATATTGGCAAATTGCCTCCAAGAACTGTTCAGAATAAATACGCTTATATAACGCAGATTAGTGTAAGGAGCACACATAGTTCCTTATTTATTTGAACTTGTACCCTGTCTGTTAATTTTGTTGTATATGTAACTATTTCCTTTGTATGGTGCTGTGGATACTGTGTGGCTCCTTATAAATAAACGTTATTAATAATAATAGTAGTAATAATAATAATAATAGCTGTGCTAATAAGTGCCCTAGCTGTTACCAATCAAGTTCATCTTAAGAATAATAAAGGCAACGTCTTATTGGGTGCTGGGAGTCACAATGCTGTTACTAAATTCTTTAATGGTCAGATGTCCAGATGTCAGGAAATGTATTTCTATGCTATAAATATATATGTTTGCGTGTGTGTTTGTGTGTTTATATAAATATGTATTATATATATATATATATATATATATACATACATACATACATACATATATATTCATTAATATATTTTTCATTGTGATATTTTGATTATGAATGACTGTGGATTCTTTATCACAGGAATCAGTTGATTAGCTCATCAAACATGTTTTTGCAGTGCATGACTTCTTTAAGCACCATACTGTGCTTTATCCGCTCTATACAGTATGTTCTATCTTCACCAGTAGATGTCCCTATTGTTTGCATTTGGCCTGATTGCAGCAGACAGCCCTGTGATTCTGCACCGTGTCTGCTAGAGACAATCAAGCCTGTGTGTGCCAGAGACAAGACTGGGAACTCTCCGCTATTTCTAAAGGGAATTGTTCATATGGATTTTTCCCCTCTTCTAGCTGATGGTGTAAACTTTAATCATAGTAACACGTAAACAGACACTAGAAATCTGAAACAGATCTTTACAAGCTTTTCCCTCTAGAAACTTTGTAACTCAGCTAAAGTGTGATAACAGGAAGATGAAATTATCCATGATACAGTACAAAACTGAAACACATCACTAAATCATCCACAATTATTGGAACAGTGAACTTCTAAATTGGTTTGTTTCTCACCGGGTTCATTGGGAGTATAAAAGGTGCAACCATTATTAGAGACATATGTTACATTCACTGGTAAGGTGTTTAACTCTTACAGACATTTTCCAATTTGCATGTCATTTAATTGTGTTACTTATTAATTATCAGTTTATTTCTCATGAGTATGACCATAAACATGGCAATAGCACGACTAGACACTTTTAACATGAAATGATACTTAGCTACCATTAGAATATAGATCTGACATTGGAGGGCACTGTGCTGTTTAAATGTGTAGCGGAAGTAGCCTAAAGTAACATTAGGATTAATATTAATATTTTAAATAAATATAATAACTTACAAAGTACCAATAATTAAGCAAGAGCGTAAAGATTGCATACAATATACAGACACGGAGGGAAATGAATGACATGGACATTTTCAGGGTCAAGTCTTTCAAACCTCCAACTGTTTTAAGGAAATTAGAGGCAACCTCCTGCTGACAGCACATACTGTATATATCAGTTTGGTCATATGCCAATCAGATTTCCAAGCCACAAAATAATCTGATCAATTCCAATAAGGCTGGATGGTTATCACAGACCCATAATGTCACAGCTGTAAAGCTGGAATCCACCACACTGGCCAATAAGATGAGAACAAGCTCGTAGCCTGTCTGAGTGTGACTGTTTATTGCTGAGGATTCCTACACTGTTCATATATACACTTAACACTTATACTTTATGAAAAATAGTTGTTACTCTTCACATTTCACAGCTTGGTGTTGTAGGATAGTCACCTACAGTTATTTTGCATATATCTATTGTACAAAAAAATGACTTGCACCTCATGAATTGGCATTAAATGCTCTGCTGCATTCACCTGTATTGTATGAAGAAAAATCGCTTTGGTACAATTCACCTCACAATGGCAAATCAGGAATGAACACATACATAACACATACATCATTGTTTTACCTGTAAACTGTGCACCACCTTTACACCAGATTCATTGGTGATTTTTTACAAGAATCTGTAAAATTGCCTATAGCTGACAAGAAGATTTCATTATGTAAATCGAACCTTCAACTTAGCACAGTGGAGTCACCCATTTTGTTATCTGAATCATTACTGAGGACTAACTCAGTGATGTCTTTAGGTCCTAGGGAATTGATAGGCTGAGTGTTGAATAAGCAATTTAGATGGTTTCTCCACAATGTTTGGTTTGAAAAAGACTGTTAGACTCATAATCAGACTGTCCAGTATATCACTGTATATTGCCATCAAATGTAAATGTATGTTCATTTATTATGGTCAGCAGTTGCCATTACAAAAGGTGCAGGTGCAAAGATCAGTAGGCTGAGTTTTACTTCACTCTGTCTTACCATAGTGTCTGCCACATATTTTATCCATGGGCTCTAAGCAGGTATTAACCTTGTTTACCTAAGAAGCCTGCAGACAATGTATCACATTTACCACATAAGTTTGTTACATTTGATGCAGATGCTAACAGACAGGACATTAATTAGTTGAGAGGGCTACACAGTGTGCCTATAGACAGTCTGCCTGATACAGTTCCTCCTATGTGGATGTGTGTGGGTGTAAAAAAGATATTAACAGGATGGAATTTTTCAGTTCTCTCCCCCCAGGGTGTCTGCCTGGGAGAGAAAGAGATGAATTTTAATAACAGATGCCTTAAAAAACTGATAGTGGTATCACAAGGTCATAACTCATTGTGTCACAGCGTACAGGCTTTGACTTTTTCAGTCTACCTTCAGGCAGCTTCCATTTAGTGAGGGCCCATTCCTCCATACACTGACAAGATGCCAGATTAAAAAAAATAATAATAATAACAAACACAATCGAGCTGGTTAAATTAACCTGTGCATACATAATGTTTACTGTTTTACATAGCAAAATATTGGAAATTGAAAAAAACAAACATAATGAACGAATAAAAAAACCACTGTTGACACACTTGCACAGGATGTGAGGAGGGAATTGTGGAAGTAGCAATTCATATAGACATTATCTAGAGATTTGAGACCAATAAAGCTGATTGAAATAGTTCTGGTACGACAATGGAGTCAGGAAGGTCACTAGTGCAGCATGGCAATTCTGCAAAAGCGGCCTCATCCGTCGCACATGGCGGACCAAGTGGGTAAATTAAAAACTACTAAATGTGTCCCCCGTCATCACTAACCTGCGTATCATTACTTTGTTCTATGTACATGGGCGCCAAGCGCTTAGCAGTGAAATTGACATGTAGGCATAACATGAGGAATGGAAGCACAATCCCAAATGATTTGAATGAATGTATACAGTACACAGTGTTCTTTATTTGCAATGGGAAGAGATGTCTGAAATTAATGGTATAGGGTGGGATCACCTTTATCCTCTTGGTATTTTGTCCTTCGCAGGGTCATTAAGCAGCAGCTGTTGTGTGGCATGCAGCTGGCCCTGCAGTCACATTTCTTCCCGCAGTCAATGAAGAAGGCTCTGAATGCTGAACACAGAGCAGCTCCCTCCAGGAGATTCAGCCTTCACTTGTGTGCCCCTTGTCTCATTCACCTCACTGACTTCTGAATGGGGATTCTGCACCGCTTAACATTATTTGACAACAGATCATGCTAAACTGACCTACTCCCAGTATTTAAAAAAGCAGACCCCGAGGACAAGTCTCATATACAAATTGAAATTGACTCTGCAAGTTGTTTCATTTAACATTTTAATAGAATAGAGATCAGGAATGCTAAATTTTTAAAGCAGTAATTGTATTTGAAGCTAATTGCTACAAATGTGTAGACTTAGATGTGGTTCTGAAATAATCCGTTTTCTGGGATATCCATTTTGGGAGAGTATTTCACTCAACTGGTCAGTCATTTCATTCTTATGAGACCAGCAGAGTCAAAGCTAGAAATTTTGGCGCAAGGGACAACACAGAAATCTGATGCAACCCCCGAGCCCTGAACTTGGACCCAAATGACCTTTAAATACAAAGTCATTTAGACTTTGCACTTTGGCCGCTCTGTGTATAAAATTGCATACACCCCATAAGGTTTTCTTCCAAAAAATCATCTTGAACTCTTTCAAGGAATAGCATAATAATTATGTCAAACAGATGAACAACTTTATTGACACTAAAACCAAACGCACAGTGTGCAACAAATGTTCAGTGTACAATTCTATTTGGCGAGTCTATAATTAGCCTACACTGCAACAATGCTACCAACTATTGCAGTAGACATCGGGACATTCTGATATTTGGAAAGTGTGTGGCTGGTTTAAGTATGTTAAAATGGTCTATGAATACTGCTAAAAATATTTTTTTTAAACATTTGTACTAGTAACAGAGTGGAAGAAACAATTACACCAATAAATTAGTTACTTGTTTTCAACTGTTATAGAAAACAAACAAAATCATATTGATTAAGTGATTTTGTCGATATATCTGTGCAATAGTTTCTAAAAAAAAAAAAAAAAACAATAAAAAAAACAACCCTAATGTTTATGAACTAATGATAGACATTCAGTGGATGTTCAGATCACCCTCTTTCCTTTGTACATACTTTTCTTGTTTAGCATGGTGCATCAGGTTTGCATGTGTAAAGCATCAGTAATTGGACCATTAACATATTCATCCCATGCAGGCTTCAACAGGCCTATAGTCATTTACAGGCCAAAGAGATTTTAATCGGGAAGGTAAATGCCAGTGTTAATGTTGTTAATTATAAGAGATTAACTGATCCACCATACAATTCCATTAACCATGTAGCTGCTGCCCATTCTTACTAACCTAAAATCGCAAAGCACAACTTGCTAACTCATTCGAGTGACAGCCAGTGGACCAGCAAGATGTCATGGGTGGTATTGTGCCCAGACTTCTAATCAGAGATGGAGCCAGCTCACACATTCCATGTATTGCAGTGAACAAAGAATAAACAATTAGCTAGACATTCTGTCTAACATGACCAGCAGACACCTGCCAAATATTCTACTTCTGCAAATGGCAATCACTGCTTTATGTGTGCTTTAAGAATCTTAACGGTACATGATTGAAAAACACACAGCTGAACTCTGTGCTTTAAGAATCTTAACGGTACATGATTGAAAAACACACAGCTGAACTCTCGTTATCTATCTATCTATCTATCTATCTATCTAACTCATATCTATCTATCTATCTAACTCATATCTATCTATCTATCTAACTCATATCTATCTATCTATCTAACTCATATCTATCTATCTATCTAACTCATATCTATCTATCTATCTAACTCATATCTATCTATCTATCTAACTCATATCTATCTATCTATCTAACTCATATCTATCTATCTATCTAACTCATATCTATCTATCTATCTAACTCATATCTATCTATCTATCTAACTCATATCTATCTATCTATCTAACTCATATCTATCTATCTATCTAACTCATATCTATCTATCTATCTAACTCATATCTATCTATCTATCTAACTCATATCTATCTATCTATCTAACTCATATCTATCTATCTATCTAACTCATATCTATCTATCTATCTAACTCATATCTATCTATCTATCTAACTCATATCTATCTATCTATCTAACTCATATCTATCTATCTATCTAACTCATATCTATCTATCTATCTAACTCATATCTATCTATCTATCTAACTCATATCTATCTATCTATCTAACTCATATCTATCTATCTATCTAACTCATATCTATCTATCTATCTACTATGACATCATCACAGCTTGTTGTTCATTGGAGGATCTCTTATCCCTGGGATCTCATTGGTGAGATCCCATTGTCCAATGAAGTAAAAAGCAAACAAATCTGATCCCTTTACAGTACTTGGAATATTTAATACTTTTTAGATTGCTCATGGTTTGTAAATACATTTAGCGACACTATTGAAATTAACACTAAAATATGCACCTCATCACAAGGATTCTAACAAGTACAAACATTACATATTAAATTTTAGTACCACTTGTTTGGCGAAAATATTTAAATAAAATAACATACAACGATGGAAAAATAAATTAAATGAATTTAAACTGATGTAAAAATTAAGGTCTACATTTATTATTAATCACATAGTATTTAACATTTATAAGAATATATTTGTAAATACAAACGTGAAAAGAGCGCGAAAATTCGCGCTCGTGCGTTCGCATGAATGGGCGCGTTCATATTTTCGCGGTCTTTTCCACGTGGCAATCCCTCGTCATCCTTTCCAGGCAATATGCGAATTTTTCATAATTGTACATAAATATACACAAATGCGAATATTCGCATACGCATTTGCGAATATTAGCAAAGGGAAGCATACCCTATTTTATGGTCTTACAATTACGTTTTTATTTTAACAAATCTCTTGGCGAGTGCCAGGAATAGGAACCAATTATATCTTTATGCAGTAAACAGAGACATACATTTTACAATTGTGTCCAGAAAAGAATGAAAAAATCTTCATTGTCAAAGTAGATCGCTCTTTGTTATCTTAGCCTCTTCTCTGAAAGGCTGGCAGTTTTAATTGTTTAAGAATGTGTTAGACTTAAAAGAAAAAAAATATGAGAAGGCCAAGTTTTACTAAAATCTGATATAGTGACGTTTAACTAAAGCTATGTCCAATGTAATTAAGATCAGTCTCCTTCAGTAAGTTTCACAGTTATTTGACATACTGTAGGCTTAAAATGTAGAAGGTGTAAATGTCAAGTATTTATGAAAAGAAACACGGCCTGTGTTCACTTGTTACTAATTGCTAGTTTTCATTGGGAGCCTGATCTCTCCCCAATACTTTTTAAATAAAGGAACTGTCTTATAATAGACATTCTGGGGCCTATCCAGAGACAGGAACAACTGCTCAAATCGGAACATGGACATACTATTTTGCAAAGTGAGGGGTGCTAATTTATTTCGGCATATTGGATACAGGGAAAATTCTGGATGATTATTGCACACAAATATTGACCAGGTTTAATTTTAACAGAGAGTTGAGCAAAAAAGAATCTCTATCCAGTTCTGTCTGCAAATATTTAACTTAACTTCCCCTGCAGTCAAACATGGTTTTTATCTATCTATCTATCTATTTAATTTTTTTTTTTTTTTTCAATTTTTTATCTATTTATCTATCTATATATCTATCTATCTATCTATCTATCTACACGTGTGTAGCTTTAGAGTATAGCTAATGACTGAGCATGTGACATGATCACAAACAAACAGAGCATACTGTAACATTTAACACAGCAGCAAAGAAAACACATAAAAGCAAAATGTAAATAATGATATCTCCTAACAGTCCTGAAAGGCTTATGATCTAAGGGAATAGAAAAGCAATAAAATGAGGAGGAAATAAAAGCACTGGATATCTAGTGCTAATGTAGATGCCACAAACGAGTATTATATCTTATTATAATTACATTGTATTTATGTATGCAACAAGAGCAGAATTGTGACCTATTGATGTGAGATAGCTGAAAGAAGAATCACTTTTGTGTTTAAGGTTACAAATCCCAAGCGTTAACTTGAAATAACCTATTTTCTCCATTTATGAACATTTTATAACACGCACACGCATATAATGTGTATGAAATGTTGCATTTGTTCGTGTTAATCTGATAATATAAAACTAATGTATTTTTGATGGCAACCTTGATTTGTAACTACCATTCACTCATTGCTTGCAAATTGACATCTCACAAACATCCCCCATGTTCTTTGCTAGAACAGTGACTTTGATCTCCTTGCTTCTCCTGGGTCACAACTGCATTAATGCCAGAAGGCCACCAAGATTTAAAGCATAGAGACAGTGTACTTAGTACATAAAGACAAATTGTAAAGAAAAATACATTTTCTCTAAAACTTAGGTTTGCTTACCTGAAAAAGAGGGTTTGCATTGAATTATTTTCCTGTAGACAAAGAAATAAATTTAATAAGCACCTCTCATTTTATATTATGGTTTACAAAGGTGCATTTTTGCTCTTGTTTCTTTATTGTTTCTGGATTAGCCCACTCATGTTAGTGAGCAGATTTGTCTTCTCATGTTTTCTTAAAAAGATTTTCTCTCCTGTGTTTTGTGTCAATTTCAGCATTGCCTGCAATGTTTAAAGTCGTTAACGCTCTGTGAATTACAATAAAGTTTTATTGGTATGCTCATTTAGGTGTACATTAGTACATACATTAATGGAAGTGCTTTGAACGCTCTGCTGAAGTGAGGAAGGAGCACACTTCTTTTCTATACTTTAACTTGCATTGTGGCTCTTTACATTGTTGTACACACATTGATGTGGTGGGAATTACATATATAGTATTTGTAGAGGCCACAATGTATAGGGTGTCCAGTAGGTGTGTCTAACATAGATGTTAAAGGTGTTCCAGGAACTTAGCTGATCTAAGCTGGGTCCTGTCTGCATTATATACATTTGTATAAAACCTGATCAGCAGAGAACTATATTAAGCCCTTTAACAATTACTAAGTGAAGTATGAGTTCTGTTCACCATAGCTGCCAACTTCTTGTCTTCCAGGAGAAACAAGTGATGGCAGCACAAGGGGCGGGGCTTATGGGCATGGTTTATGCAAATCACCATTTGAAGCTGTACCCTCTGCCTAATCAAAGCTACATAGTGCTATGAAGGATGGGACAGGGCTTGATATCATCAAGCGCCACCTGTCCTTAATAATGCCCAGGGCTTGAGGCAGTGATTTACATGAAATCACTACCTCAAACCCATACAGTATACATATTGGGCAATGCCAAACTTTCAGGAGTTTCCTGAATAATCTGGGAGAGTTGGCAACTCTTCTGTTCACTCAGTTGCCAACAGGAATCCAATATCTAGCCTTCTGTGTAAGCGCATGGTGGGAGGCCACTCCCCTCACTGCACAGACTTCCAATCCCTGGCCCCTATCTTAATTTTACTGATCTATTCTCACTTAAAATGGGGATATATCAGAAGTCTGGCATAAGGCATGTCCATACTGTATCATTTAAATACCTTCCCGCTCACCTTGGCACTTGTTCCTGCCCTGCAGTTGGAAACACATTGGTATGCAAAAATATATCTTGAGGATGAGTACAGAACCCTCAGCACATATAGATTACTATAGACACTCTTTGGAAGTCTGTATCTTGTCCTGTTTTATTAAGTACTGAAGCTGATATTATGGACTTGAATGTAAAACTTATCCTGAGTACAATCCTTTTGCAAATTCACCTTGTAGGCAGGCAATTTACAACTTCATCAGCTCTCATGTAACTCAGTATTTTTATACGTGAAAAATCAATGATATGTAGTTTATTTTTGGATGGACCTAGGCTTAAGTGGT
>WWET01001974.1:153471-184769 GCA_011038615.1 Limnodynastes dumerilii
CAGTGTGTGTGTTTATGGTGAGGGGGGCACAGTGTGTGTGTATGGATGGTGAAGGGGGCACAGTGTGTGTATGGTGAAGGGGACACAGTGTGTGTGTGTATATGGTGAAGGGGACACAGTGTGTGTGTGTATATGGTGAAGGGGACACAGTGTGTGTGTGTATATGGTGAAGGGGACACAGTGTGTGTGTGTATATGGTGAAGGGGACACAGTGTGTGTGTGTATATGGTGAAGGGGACACAGTGTGTGTGTGTATATGGTGAAGGAAGGGGGCACAGTGTGTGTGTATGGTGAAGGGGACACAGTGTGTGTGTATGGTGAAGGGGGCACAGTGTGTGTGTATGGTGAAGGGGGCACAGTGTGTGTATGGTGAAGGGGACACAGTGTGTGTGTGTATATGGTGAAGGGGACACAGTGTGTGTGTGTATGGTGAAGGGGCACAGTGTGTGTATGATGAAGAGGGCACAGTGTATGTGTGTATGTATGAATGATGAAGGGGCACAGTGTGTGTGTGTGTGTGTGTGTGTATGGTGAAGGGGGCACAGTGTGTGTGTATGGTGAAGGGGGCACAGTGTGTGTGTTTGGTGAATAAGCACAGTGTGTGTATATGGTGAAAGGGCACATTGTGTTTGTATGATGAAGGGGGCACAGTGTATGTGTGTATGGTGAAGGGGACACGGTGTGTGTATGATGAAGGGGCACAGAGTGTGTGTGTGTGTGTGTGTATGGTGAAGAGGCACAGTGTGTGTGTATGGTTGAAGGGGCACAGTGTGTGTATGATGAAGAGGGCACAGTTTATGTGTGTGTATGATGAAGGGGCACAGTGCGTGTGTGTATGATGAAGGGGCAGTGTGTTTGTGTGTGATAATTGAGCACAGTGTGTGTGTGCATGATGAAGGAGCACAGTGTGTGATGAAGGGGCACAGTGTGTGTGTATGATGAATGGGCACAGTGTGTGATGAAGGGGTAACAGTTGAAGTGGCACAGTGTGTGTATGGTGAAAGAGCACAGTGTGTGTATGATAAAGGGGCACAGTGTGTGTGTGCCCTGTAGGGGTAACAGTTGAAGGGGCAGAGTGTGTGTATGATGAAGCGGCACAGTGTGTGATGAAGGGGTAACAGTTGAAGAGGCACAGTGTGTGTATGATGAAGGGGCACAGTGTGTGTTTGATGAAGGGGCACAGTGTGTGATGATGGAGCACAGTTTGTGATAAAGGGGCAGAGAATATGATGAAGGGGCAACAGTTGAAGGAGGCACAGTGTGTGTGTGTATGATGAAGGGCCACAGTGTGTGTATGTGTGATGAAGGGGCACAGTGTGTGTATGATGAAGGGGGCACAGTTTATGTGTGTGTATGATGAATGGGCACAGTGTGTGATGAAGTGGTAACAGTTGAAGTGGCACAGTGTGTGCATGGTGAAAGAGCACAGTGTGTGTATGATAAAGGGGCACAGTGTGTGTGTGCCCTGTAGGGGTAACAGTTGAAGGGGCAGAGTGTGTGTATGATGAAGCGGCACAGTGTGTGATGAAGGGGTAACAGTTGAAGGGGCACAGTGTGTGTATGATGAAGGGGCACAGTGTGTGTTTGATGAAGGGGCACAGTGTGTGATGATGGGGCACAGTTTATGATAAAGGGGCACAGAATATGATGAAGGGGCAACAGTTGAAGGGGATATAGTGTGATAATCAAGGGGGTTGATTAAAAGTCATTGATTCTAATGCTAAGATAGTTAATTTTAGTTATAAGAAAAAAGAAACTTTATTAGCTGTTATTTTATCAAATAAAAAATAACAATTAAATGTAATTTTTTTGTATACACTTTGTAATTCCTGCTTTTTTGTATATTTTTGCCTTTGGTGTGCCGCGGAATTCTGGGAAGGGCTTAGGTGTGCCATGGGTGAAAAAAGGTTGAGGATCAGTGCCATACACTATACTAAATAAGTGAGCAAGGAGAAATCTTAAACCAGCACCCTAACAACACCTGCTTTGGACTGTACAAGGAGGAATAAGCCCAGCAGATGGGAGCAGCAAGTTTTAAAATAAATAATACACTTCTCATCGCACACCTGTTGGACTTTGCTGCATACATCCATGTGAGTTGAACAATTTTTCTCCATCCAGCACAGTGTGCTCTATATGTTACAAACATTGACTTTGTTCTATTGAACACAGAACTATTTTGTATCAAGTGGATATTTATTGTTGCATATTTAGTGTTGTGTAGAACTTATTGTCCAGCTACATTGTTTTCTTTTCATTTATTCCTCATCGCTAGAGGTCTGTTTACTGTTTTGTACCCTTTTTCTGTGGGTGCCTCCAGCTGGTTTGCAATCAGTATACACCTCAATCAGCCTGGGAGTGTGTCTGGCTGCAGGAGTAAAATGGAGACTTTAAATAGTCAACAATGCATATCCCACATTGATGGTTATAGCATTAGGACTCCTGTGAACTTGATGCTGGTGATTTATTCTGCAATTTCTAAGTGCCCTATTCCATTACCTTTCTTGCCCCTCCATTTATTCTGCTTTCTTAATCCTTGCCTCTGATCCTTTCCTGCTTGTAATTTCTCCTTTTGTATCTCCCTCTCTCTCCCACTTACAGTGAAAGTAAGTGCCCTTGCCCCTGGTTAGCATTGTTTGTCTCTTCCAGGCTTTCTCCATCTTGCCTACCCAGTGCTATTTCCCTGTCATTGTGGGTTTCCTCCTTTATGTCTACCCTGTGTTCAGGGTTGATAACTCTCACCCTTATCTCTGGGTGTTGGAGTGTTAGAGTTAGATAGAAGTGGTAATCATGGGCTGTGACCTGCTTGATGCCAGCAGCCCAGCCTATCAACTACCATAAGGGGCTCTAGTGAAGTCCAATCTCCTAGTTAGAGTCTGTGGTCTGGTCTGCTGCAACCATAACAATTATATATTGGTTAGAATGAGGATATTTTATTTGTTGTGTGAATGCAAAGTGTGCTATTTATTACATTATCTGTCGAGTGCAAAAATATATAAATAAGGTGTCTTATTGTTAAAGGCCGCCGGACCGCCGCCATTACCTTTGGTAACAATGCCGCCAGGCCACGGCCATTACTCACCCACCGCCGGTCCAGCGCAGGGATCTCCAGGCCAGCCCGTTCACAGCCCTCCTTCTGTTCATGCCGCAAATGGCATGTAAACAAAACCACGTGCGCAGCCGTGTCTCCTGGCGGGCGCACGCTCCACCTCCCACCAATGATTAATGTTCTTCCCCGTTCTGACAGACAGGGATCCAATTAAAGGGCCAGAGACTGTCTAGCCTTTTGGAGGCTCGCAGTCTCTATTTAAACACTGTTACATCATCATCTGGTGCTGGTTATAGCTCTGCCTTGCCAGTTCTGTGACCTGCTACTTATTGTGTGCCTAGTGCTTTTGCCTAGTGAATTGACCGTTGTTTGACCACTTACCTTGTTCAATCCCTGCCTGAGTTTCCTTTTGTTACCTTGCCTTGGTTCTCCCTCCTTATTGTGCCCACCTACCCTTCTTACCTTACCTTCCCTGGAGTGTCAGTTTATGTTTCCTCTTTCGGAGGCCCCTCCGTATGAGTGTGCGTGTGCAAGCCCTGGTTTGTCTTGTCCGGTCCCGTGACTTACCTTTCGTCCACCGTGCCTGGTTCAGTGTTTCATGTAGTTTGTTTCAGGCCGGTCTCTTCCGGCCTGCTCTGCATTCCGCTTACTCTTCTTTCCCATCTTTCTCTAAAGGGTATTCACCTCTAGTTTCTGTTCGTTCTTCCACAGGTCTGATTCAACAGGGCACAACCTGTTACTGGGGCGCAGCCAATTCCATCCCCACCACCAGGGGCTCTGGTGAAAACCACCTGGTAGCAAATCTCCAGTACCCTGGTAGTCGACTTCGTAACCTACTCTTTTCTATCTCACAGCCACACCGGTCCTTGACCCAGGTAATTCTGGTGTGCTGTAACACCTTTCTTACTTCTTCAACCTCACGGTCACACCGGTTCTCTACCCAGGTAATTCCGGTGTACCGTAACACTTATGTTTTAGGCTACATTTTTCTTTGTTGCGCAGCTGCAACACAGAATTAAATATCCCCAATGGTGTCTCTTTTGGGTTAACTTTTTCTCTACTTATTTCATTGGCATTGCGTTCCATGAGACAAATTGAATATCCCCCTAAGTGTTTTTGGTTTAGCTCTGATTAGCTATAAAAAACAACAACATATTTTTCCCCTCAAAAGCAGATTGGGTTCTTTTTTTATGACCAGATTTTAATTGATTTGATTGATATTTTTATATCTCTATACAAAAATATTTACCAGATCTAGAATATGTCACAGTGAAATAAATGATGCGGGAAAACAAGCAAACACATTAATAGGTAATCACTTAGCGATACACATAGGGGGAAGATCACCACTCAAAGTAGGCTGCAATCATTACAAGCCCTGATCCAAAGAATGCACATGCTGCTGTGAGATTAAAACAAAAGCAGGCAAAAGGAAAGGCACGCTGATGAAAACACTGTCTTCTCACTCACTGTGCGATTTATTAAACTCAGTCAAAGCTGCTAGTTTTTAATCTTCAGTTTCAAAACTTATTATGAATATTGTTGAATATAAGCAAAGCTTATGTGGGCCCCATGCTATCTCTGTCTTTCACATATACTGTAAATGTAATATCAACCAGTAAAAGCTATTGTCTCCCAGAAACTTCCTAAAGCTAGGAGCCATCTAAAAGTTTGTGACTTGTCAAGATGGCAGAAGGAAAAGAGTCAACATTTACATTAATTAATTTCCATCTAAATATCATTTACTGAGTGACATCCCAAACTGGTGGGCAATGAGTGACACAGATATCAACTGAAGCTATAGAGTCCTGCAAGTTGACAATAATTCTTCCATAGCAAATTGTGAGAAACCAAATGCCGCACTCTAAGAAAAAATATATTAGCTACTGTCCTAGTGCTACAGTGGTAAAGATAACAATATAATTATAAAAGGGAGTTTCAGAGGTAAGGATATCTGTATAGGACTAATTATAACAGAATAGTCGTAAATTGATAGATATCCCTTATATCCTTACTACAGGTGCTACCTAATCCTTATATGTAAGTGTCTAAGAAAAAAGGAAAAGAAAAGGAATAGAAGTTGCCCCATGTACAATGGGCATAGATGCCAAAACCTATACATTTTATTAATTATTATTTAAAACTTATATACGGTAAATCGATTGTCTATTGTTGAATATATAATGTGAACCCTGTATTGGACTGGAAAGTATATCAAAACACAATGGCAGCGGATGCCAGTGAAATATTAAAAACACGAATTATCAGTGATAGACAGGACAATAAGTGAGAATAAAAACAAAAGGGGGTACTCTGAGGTAATTGCCGTATAACGGGTGTTAAGGTAATTAGGATGGCACAAGTATCGTAGGTAAACAGTAGTCACAATTAGTATCTCCTTAGTTAAACCAAGTATGCTCAGGTAAATGAAGTGCTGTTAGAGAGGCAATAATTACAAAAATGGATATATATATTAAATTATTGATGGTATATGACGTATAAACAATCAGATGATACACAGAAACTAATAGTTAGTGCTGGTTAATTAGCCAGGGCTAATAGTCTGTGTTTTCAAAGAATTTTTATATAGGGCACATATGTTAACCTAGGACAGACTAAAACTAATCATGTGGAGCAACAATACCCCTCATCACAAAATAAGCAGGATGAGCTCAACATAATTAAGTAGAGGGTTGAGTCCTATATATACACAAATTATTAGAGAGGCAATAATTGCATATAATTGTAAAATGTATATATATATATTAAATTATTGATGGTATATGACGTATAAACCTATCAGATGATACACAGAAACTATTAGTTAGTACTGGTTAATTAGCCAGGGCTAATAGTCTGTGTTTTCAAAAAATTATTATATAGGGCACATATGTTAACCTAGGACAGACTAAAACTAATCATGTGGAGCAACAATACCCCTCATCACAAAATAAGCAGGATGAGCTCAACATAATTAAGTAGAGGGTTGAGTCCTATATATACACAAATTAGATGTCTGTGCTATATGTTTAGATGATATATATGCCTGATAAAACAACACCACGTTAGTTGAAAATGACAAAGTATGAGTTACTGTATAGGTAAGTATTGGTGTGCCAGATGTGACAGTAACCAAAATAATCAAAATTGTATGGGCACGTATTAGTAAGTATAAACGTGCCAAATACAACAGCACTTAAAATGTATCACATGCATCAATATAGTGGAAAATTAATAAGTAAGTATTAGTGTGCCAAAAAATAGCGGCATCTAAAGTTTGCCAAATGCCGCAGTGTCTGTAGTAGTAAAGTATTTATGCGTGAGCAATGAACGATATTGATTAATAGATATTAATGTACTACTTATCACAGCATTGAAGGCAATAGGTTTGTTAGGTGGGTATCAATATGCCAAAATTTAAAGGTAAGTATTGATATACCAAGCACCGATACATCTAAAGCGCTGAGAGATTAATTGGTGAATATTAATGTGCCAAAAACAACAGCACTCATAATAATAAAGAGACTTGGGTAAGTATTTATGTGCCAAATATAACAGCACTCATAATCATGGAAAAGGTTTTATGTAGATTTTAATGTGCCAAATACAACAGCACCTGAAGCAATTTAGGGTTAATATATAAGTATAAACGTGCCAAGTATATCAGCCCATGTAGAGACAAACTAATTAGCCAAAACGATACTGCAAAAGTGCGCTATTACAAACAATGGAAACGGACGTTAGCCCAGAAAACCCCAACGCGCGTTTCACTCTGAAAGCAAGCTTTCTCAAGGCATCTTCCATATCAAGTCTCCTGTAATGTTAACAGTGCTCCCAAACCTCAGTGAGCTCTTCTGAGTGCCCAAAAGACACCCTTGACTTTCTGGGAGTCCACAAATTGCGGTGCAGGAAGATCCCATTCTCAATGAACCAACACAGCCAGCACCAGACGTAAAAGTTATTAAAGATAGGATTTTTTTTTTTACTAAATAGACCCTTGGATCTCTTGTTTATTCTGTTAATAATGTAAAGTGAATTTAGTTATTATTTTTTCATGCTGTGTATGTAAAAGAAAAAAAACAGTATTTGTGCATATGCAAAAAATATTTCAGTCACAAACAGATGGATGTTGTGGGTGGGAAGCAAAGTGTGGCTCTTGTTACATAGGTGGGAGTAGCCATAAAGGTGAATGTCTAGGGTGTGATTGTTGCAGGATTTTGTACAATTAAGACACAACAAGGGATGCATCTACACTGGGTCATATATCCCTACATACAACCAGGGGCTGGCTGGTAAATTTTAGCTTGGAGGGCAAGCCCACAACAGTGTTCCATAGCAAACAGCCCATTTTTAAAGGGTGGTTTTCAGGAAACCACTGGAACACTTTAGGATTAACATTAGTTCACTGGTGATCCAGTGTATAGGTGGCTGAGCTGCCATCGGGAATGTTATAATCATCATAAGTATCCTGCCATTACTATGGAGTTATATCAGAGAATTCATGAGTCCTGACTATCGCTTTATACAGCCAAATAAGGTGTCGAACAATGTAACATATTAAGTTGCACAATCTAATTTATTATTTAAGTCGCACAATGTAACATATTATTTAATCGCTCTGACGCTCTCACACTGCCCATACTATCTATCCCACTGCCCATCCTATTTATCATTATCACTCTGCCATACTAGCAATCACACTTCCCATACTATCACATAGTTCATACCATCTCACTGCCCATACCATCCTACTGCCCTTTTTATCACTCACACACTGCCCATACTCTTACTCACACACAGCTCATACTATTACTCACACACTGCCAACACTATCACTCAAACACTGAAGATACTACCACTCACACACTGCCCATACTATCACTTAAACACTGAAGATACTACCACTCACACACTGCCATACTATCACTCACACACAGCCCATAATATCACTCATACACTGCCCATTCTATCACTCACACATTGCCCATACTATCACTTACATACTGCCCATAGAATCACTCACACACTGCCCACCATACTATAACTCATACTGCCCATACTATCACTCATACACTACCCATACTATCACTCACACACTGCACACCATACTATCACTCACACTGCCCATACTATCACTCACACACAGCCCATACTATCACTCACACACTGTCCACACTATCACTCACATATTGCCCATACTATCACTCACACACTGCCCATAGTATCACTCATACACTTCCCACCATACTATAACTCACACTGTCCATACTATCACTCACACAGTGCCATTACTGAGGAACCAGGGCACTGTTTAAAGCTCACATTGCCCTGGTTCCGCTGTCCAGAGTGGATCATGTTGGAATTTAAGTCCCAGTTCTGGTTTGCCAGCCAAGGAATGCAGAGAGGTGGCCCTAAAAATGCTGATGGCATGGTGGACCGGTGGCCTGCCTCCTGGCCTAGTCCACCTCTGCATAAAACGCAGAGACAATTTATGATTATTTAAATTCCTTTTAATACAATAATATCTGTGATGATGCTCCTAATACACAAATGATTGACAAAATGGAGAGACACTAAATGTGTATTTTCTCAGTTAGGGTACTCAGTATGTGGGGATATAGAAGAGATATGAGAAATAATTTATAAAAATTTTATTTCAACTAACTTTCATTACTGCTGCAGGAGTTTGCTTAACCTACTGTCTAGCTAACCACGATACTCATAGCACCAATACCTGCATTGTAAAATGGTATTATTACAAGAATATCTAGTGTAAACCACTAATCGTGGTTCTCTGATTTTGATATATGTTTATAATTTGGTCCACCTATTTTGCCCTTACTCCCAAACTGTGGATCAACCCTCATGTTTTTAAATATTTTTAAAGTAAGTTATACAAAATTCTAATAAATTATTTAATTTAAAGTCAGGACAGGATATTACAGAGAGGAGTGTAATTAGCAAGTACAGTGAAAGAACATAGCACCAAATTCATAGATTGACATAAGTGAGGAAAGTTACTCCTGGGATAAACCATGTTGATTTCAGGGGGAGTCAAATTTCATCTGCGGCAAACAGTATTAGAGTTGAGAGGTGGCGTTTCCCAGCCCAAGTCTAAATAACAGTGTGATAGTAAAGCTGGTCAGTATCTGTGTGCAATAAGCAATTCAAAGATATATCTCGGCATGCAAAGAATACAATGAAATTTGACTCTCCCTGAAATCAACATGGTTTTGTCCAGGAGTAACTTTCCTCTCTTATGGTGAATCTCTGAACCTGGTCCTGAATCAGGTCCATAGTGACTTGTTCTTTATCAAAGCAGCCCTACCATACACAGCATGAGGCATAAGTGTATAGTGGTGAACTCCTTAAAACTCAGGGTACTTTTTGATATTCTGCAAGTGTGATTGTAAATGTACTGGGAAGCATAAACCACTGTTATTAATTTGGGTGAAAAGTTTTGCTTCTTGCAGTCATATATGAAAAGTAGACTAGTATTATATAATGCAAATGGGATATACTTAATGATATGCACAAATGTGTTATTCTTCTGTTTTGCTATAACAATTCATTATGAATGCCTATTTTATGTGTATTGTGTTCTATTTTTATATACTATATAGTCATTTTGTTGTATACAATTTTTCATGGCTCTGGTTTGGATTGCTCTGTGTGTCAGTTGATAATGCTTAAATATGAAAGCACAAAGTCTCTAATAGATGAGAAGAGCAGAAATGTCAGAAAGGTGCATACAGTATATGAATACGTTAGCTTAAGAATACGTTGACAACTTAGACCCTTTAGTCCTTGTGGTTAGTGCACAGTCTCCAATGCACGGCTCTTGCATGTCCAATTTACAGTATCTTGAGAAGCCATATGTGAACCTGTGAAATAATAGAAGGACGCATATCTTGAGTCAAATTGAGTGCAGGGGGGTGGAGGGCGGAAAGAAACAACAAGCCCCGTTCACCCTTCATCTATGCCCTGCTAATATAAAATAAATAAATAAAAAATAAACCAAAAGAACATGGAGCTGTACAGAGGCCATATCTAAAAATCCTTCCTTTAAGGTTTAATTTAACAATAACATTTGTGATGAGGCGTCCCGACCATCTCTGGGGCATTGCGCTTGAAATTGCACACAGTCTGCACCATTTATCATAGGCTGACATGTGTCATGTTTCAGGCTGCGGCTTCAAGAGGTTACAGCTCACGGTTGCTCCTTTGTTCATCAGCTGCTGAGACTTACCAGCCACCTTTCTGTCTAGATGTTTCTCTTTCCACGTCTCCTATAATTAACCCTACCAATCCCACTAGCATACGCGTCCATTCTCATTGATGGATATCAAAACTCCGACTCAGGCCAATGTATTCATTGTCTAGTTATTGATATGATGCTGGTGCGCAGTGATCAACACTGAACGCTGTCATTCAAAGTGTTATCATGTTCTATATTTACAGATATCTTATAATGAGATTTTGCCATTTTATTTTGACACATCAAAGTTTCAAGATATAACTTAAGCCGTGGTATATGATATGTTAATATGGCAGAAAAGCTTGTGTCTTAATGGCCACTGCTACCCTGAGCAGGCAGCTGCCATTTTATCCAGCTGGCATAAGATTAACTTGCAAAATTTTTGCTTCTGCCAGTGTGTAGGACATGGCCCATAAGTGATATCTTGGCGCTGACTTCCAGTGCCCTCATAGAAGTAAAACCTTGTTTTAAGTATTCATCTCATTGGTTATTTAACTTTTACATTCTGATTAATAAACAAAGTTGAGGTAAACAAGTTTTTGAATGAAAAAGTTTTGAATGGATTAATAGTTGTATTTACCAGTTTAATGGGCATAAGAATGTCTTTTTTTTTGTTAAACAATAAGAAAAAAAGTGTAACATTCATTAAAATTCAAACTGGAGATAAGTTTACTGTTAAAGCGATTTATTTCATCCTGAAATGGTAAATCACCCATAAAGCAGGTATACAGAATACATCATATATTAATGGTATTGGATTATATACTTGAATTTTTTTTGGGGGGGCGGGATATATTTTGTGACTTTATCATCCGCAGAATATTTACTATTTTGGATTATTATTATTTAAACTCCACCTTCACTGTATTCAATAAAGCCTGTTAGAAAAGGACATTACTTGAAATCTCCTTTTCTATGTAGTTTTTAAATACCAAACTGTGCCCTTCTCTGGATTATAAACCACAAGCAGTGTTTTTCTCTAGGGCGTTACTGATTGGTTTCCATTAAATGCTTCATTGTTCTGCTACTGCTTATCACAGGTTTTTCAAATTGTTATTTGGGCAAGATTATGTTATATGAATAAAGGTCTTTGTCAGCCGCTTGTGCCCCTTTTGTGTTGGCTTGTTCTCCATTGCTACTCAGCTACACAGTTATCTTGATTTCTGCTCACCTGCCAGAGTATACTGAAGACCTCATATGGTTGTTACCAAGCAGCTGGGACTCTTGTTTGTATTAGTGACTGAACCTGGGAGGAACATGTTTGGAAGAGTTTCCTTATTGGTCATGCTATTAAATCAGAGAGAGACTGGTATAGGAATATAATCACTTATTCGACATTTACCTTCTCGAAGGATGGAAACTCGACACTGCTGGATCTATAAGTGGAAGATCAACAGTGACATCTGATGGACAAATCTGTGCTCATTAGTGATGCCTGATTGACACTTTTGCATCTGACTGGGATACTTCTGTTCCACAGTTCCGTACTTGACGAGACATGAACTGGTAAAAAGTCTGGTTTCCTATAAATAAATATGGTTACTTCCTTATCTGTAATCATGCCTTGTCTAGTGCTCTGTTTCCATTACCCCGGTTGTGTCTATTCTTCCCCAGTTCTGTATTTTTTGTGATTACCTCCATCACCAAAACCATCTTCTTAGATATCAAGACATTAAATTTTCACACAGGTCTCCAATACAGAATTTTTTTTTTTTGAGTGTTACTGAGATAAGCTATTACAACTATGAGCATAAACCTAGAGAACAGAGTTTAAGACCTTTCCAATATATTCTAATAACTTTTCTAGTACATCCTCATCCTATTTAATAAAAATAAATAAATTAAACATAAGCCACCTCTGTATTAATTGCATGTGGAATAAAAGAAATAACTTTATTCTAACAACAGGAAACAAAACAAATGTACATTTCTGAATCTTTCCAAGATTCTTCCAAGTTTTCTGTCTCATAATGATCATGTGTTGGCCATTAGATAACTGGTAAATCCTGTTAAGATAGCCCTGAAATATGAACTTTTGATATTTTTTTTTATGTTTTGCGGCATTCTTAGATTTACTCGCATTATGACATTTATTGCATTGAAATAATAGAAATTGAATGTACATATATATATTTAAATGAATATAAATTTTGCTTTCAAAAACGATAAAATCTGCACAAAAGAAATTTAATTACTTATGATTTCTCTGTATTCTCTTTTAAAATTCTGTGCCATAACATAGCGCTTCTATGTTGAGTTATAAAACAGCATCATTGAAATTTCATATGAGAAATTTTCAAAGAAGTGCATAGAATGAAATGTTAACCATGCCCAATGAATCATTGCAATAGCCTTTCTTTGGTTTGTTACTTTGTGACCTTTTATTATAGCATAACATATTACCATGCTTTTGAAAATTAGGCTATTGTACTTAATTTTGCAATAGAATATTTATGTACCAAAGAACAGAAATTAATTGCAGGGTTTGGATTCCTGGGGTGATCACATGGTACTAATAAATATAACTATTGTGGTCTCAAGGACAAAAGTTACAGAACATGGTGACTCTGATTCATAAGGTAGATGAGAGATTTTTTTTCTAAAATGCACCTTTTATGTCATTGTATAACCATTAAAAAAAATAACATATTGTAAAGATTCCAACATTTTTAGCAACTGTTTGATTTTGTTATTTATTTACATCCTCACTTCTCCATGACCTTTTCTAAATATTTCATTTCCATACACTGATGATATTAATTGATTCATGCAGATGTGAGAGCACTTTTCCAAGGTAGTATAAGCAAGGGTCATTGTGAAGGGCTCTACTGAGTCAGTAGCCATCTGATGCAAAAATTGTGAGTGACATTGTTGGATATAGTCCAGATGCAAGGTGGGAAAATAAGCCTCTTTTATATTGCCATAGACTATGGTTCATCTATTAATATTGTAATTTATTTAATCAGATTTTTTTGGTGAATGGCACATGCATAACTGATAAGGGACAGCCAAGTGTTACCGCTGTAACAGATGTCTGCTTGTAATCATGCCAAGACAAGAAAGTAAGGGTTAAACGCATACAATTCTGTGATAAGAAGTGTTATGTTCTTTAATTAGGTCCTGGCTTCAATCAGCCACTAGAGTTACCAGTGGATCTTACTGCTGATACCATGCATGATACTATAACACAGAAAACAGCAACTTCATTGCCTTCCGTCACAATACAATCATTTTACAAACATCAGAGATTAAAAAATGATATTCTGTTCTTACTATAGTCATAATCTGTGGTTGAAATTAATTGACATGGAATTAACACTCCCATATTTGGATAGGTGTTATTTTGGGGTGAATGTACCATATACTGTACCAAAAGTGTATAAATAAATATGTATTATTTTACAATCATGTTACTATTATATGGACTTAGCCTTTGTCCTATTTGGGACACATTTATATGAACACAAATAAATTGCGCTACATGTGTCTGGGTTGTATATACATGTCTGAGATATGTGAAAACCAAGCCCCAACCAAGAAGTGTTGTATGGCCATTCAATAATGACAGATAATATAGCCTCAGCAACAGATGGAGAAGAAAATATAAAAAGCAATAATAATAAACTGAAGAATGGGAGATTCATAATGCAACCACTCAGAGCAATGTATATGCGCATATACGCAATCTACGTATTGAAACGATACGCAGATTACGTACAATAGCTACTACGCATGCGCAGTAGCTACTGTTTATTGAACTACGTCTGTCTATGGAAATCAGACGTAGTTCTGGATCCGGACCAATGTGTGCAAATGCTAGGAGCTTAGAAAATAAAATCCCTGAACTAATTGCAAGGGATAATATGGATATTGTGGGAATCACAGAATCATGGTGCAATGAAAAGCATGACTGGGACCTAGCTATACTGGGTTATAATTTATTTAGGAAGTATATCGTACTGGAGTGATATATAGGCCACCAGGGCAAGAGGAGGAAATGGAGAATGTCCTATTGCAAGACATTGCTAAAATGGCATTAAAAGGGGAGGTAATAATCATGGGAGATTTTAATCTACCTGATGTAAACTGGGGTGAGTCTTCAGCAAGCTCCACTAGAAGGAGGGACATTTTAAATGAATTACAGGGAGTGTGACAAAGTAAGTGTGGGTGAGTAACTAGGATCCAGTGACCATCAAGCAGTGTGGTTTAGTATAAGGACTGAGAGAGACACATTCCACACAAAGACCAGGGTGCTAGACTTTAGGAAGGCGGATTTTGTGAAAATGGGGAAATGTGTAGGTGATTCTTTGGCAGAGTGTAGGCACATGAAAGGGGTACAGGAGCAGTGGGGAAATAAAAAAAAATGCATTATTAACAAGAACAGACCTTTGTATAAGAAAGGTTAGGAAAACCCCCAGAAAAAGAAAGCCAATGTGGTTTACAAATGAAGTAGCAACTATAGTCAAAGTAAAAAAGATGGCTTTTTGGATTTAAAAGCAAACTCAAAATAAAAAATGCATGATGACAGGGAGGAGTGTTATGCTAAACAGAAGGAGGCAAAAAGAGTTTTCAGAGCAGCAAAGGCACAAACTGAGTAAAAACTGGCCCACTTAGTATGAAAAGGGGACAAAAGCTTTATTATGTATGTAAATGAAAGGCGAAAAACTAAAGAGGGTATCGTAAGGCTCAAAACAGAGAGTGGGATTCTTGTTGAGGGTATAAGGGCTATGGCAGATCATCTTAACAAGTATTGTTTTCAATATTCACAAAAGAAAGAAAGTGGAAGGGTCCACTTTTAAATTGGAAGGCATTAATACAATGGGCCTGATCCAGACCTACGCTCGCATGCGAGCTAACGCTGATCGTAAGCGTAAAAACGGCAGTAAAAACGACAACTTCTGGTCGTACCAAAGACCTCTTCGTAGCAGCAATTCTGGCGACCGTATTGTTTGCGTTTTTTCCGACGATGGGGCGTGTTTATAGTACGAAGTTAGTACGGACGCTGGAGTTAAGGAATGTAGGCGGGGGGAGCCATTTAAATTGTACAGTATGGGCGTGCTAAGCGTTAGTTATACGCAATGAACGTACAGACGGCAGCGGGAACGAACACAAAAGTTAGGGTAGGGATTACCGAGCGTATGGATGCTAAACTAGGTACGAGCAAGGGGAGTACCTATTGCCGTGCATCAGTGGTACGTTCAGCGATAATACGCTATGCACACCAGCGTAGGTCTGGATCAGGCCCAATGGGAAAAATTACTACTACTTTCACTGAGGAGCAGCTATTAAAAGAACTTTCAAAGCTAAAAGTGGACAAATCAATGGTACCAGATGGGATACATCCAAGGATACTAAAAGAGCTGGCAAAACCATTAATTGAATTATTCAATCAGTCACTAATAACTGGGGTGCTTCCAGAGAAATGGAAAATAGCAAATATCGCACCTCTGCATAAAAGTGGAAGTAGGGAAAAAGCATCAAACCAATGAGTTTCACATCAGTAGTAGGGAAATTGATGTAAACACTGTTAAAGAAACAAATTGTACAGTATCCTAAATCCAGTAACTTACAGGATCCCAAGCAGCATGGATTCACTGGGGAAGATCATGTCAAACAAATCTTATTGAATTTTTTGACTGGGTCAGTAAAGTATTAGATAAAGGGAGAGCTGTAGACATAGCTTATCTAGATTTTAGCAAGGCTTTTGACACTGTGCCACATCGAAGACTGTTAAATAAGCTGGAAACTTTAGGGTTGGACTTAAAGCTAGTTGCATGGATACAATCTTGGTTACAGGATAGACAACAAAGGGTTGTAGTAAATGGAATCTCTTCTGGGGATGGTAAGGTAACCAGTGGAGTACCCCAGGGTTCTGTACTTGGACCAGTGCTATTTAATATCTTTATAGGTGATATTGAGTGGGGCTAAGATAAATCCTTCTCAGCCATGAGGCTAATTTTGTGACATGGGGCCTGATCCAGACCTACGGCAGCTCACGATCGTACTCCGATCGTGAGCGAAAAAACGATACTTTGATCGTACGAAGGACATGAGCGTACAGCAAGCGTATTTTCAGCGTATTTTTGGCCCAAGGGGCGTGCGTTTTGTACGACGATAGTCTGGACGTTCGAATTACGCTCGAGGTGGGGATAGCCATTTAAATTGTACAGTATGGGCGTGCTAAGCCCAGTACGACCAGCGTATCGGTACAAAAATTCGCACGTACGCTGGAAAAACTTAGGGTGGGGTTCAGCCGCCGTCAGTAGGTACAATCAATGGGAGTGTCATGGGTGTGAAAGTTTATACGCCCGGGCAATCATACGCTACGCTCGCGGGCGCTCGCGGTCGTAGGTCTGGATCAGGCCCAAAGATACGTAATAGGGTAGACACGCCAGGAGGGGTACACAAAATGAGGGATCATCTAGGTAGACTGGAGGAATGGTCAAGAGAGTGGCAACTGCAGTTTAATGCCAAAAAGTGCAAAATCTGGCACTTGGGGCACAAAACCCAAAAGCTCAGTATATCATTAATGGCACTCCATTAGAAACTACTGAGGAGGAAAGGGATCTAGGAGTCATTATTTCATGTGACTTAAAGGTAGCCAAGCAATTTAATAAAGCAATGAGAAAGGCAAGTCAGATGCCCCTTTATAGATCGTTGGTACGACCTCACCTAGAATATTGTGTTCAGTTCTGGAGGCCATATCTACAGAAGGACATAAATTCATTAGAAACTGTGCAAAGAAGAGAAACTAAAATGGTCCATGGCTTTTGTCACAAAACATACCAAGAAAGGCTAGAGGAACTAAACATGTATAGCTTGGAGCAGAGAAGAGAGAAGGGGGATATGAGAGCAGCTTTCAAATATATCAAGGGTTGTGAACGGCTAGAGGAGGGTGGCAATTCCGAGGGCAAGAATATAAACTGAAGGGTGGTAGATTCAAAGGAAATGTGCGGAAAAATTACTTCACTGAAAGGGTGGTAGATAAGTTGAATAGCCTCCCATCTGAGGTGGTTGAGGCTAACATAGTAAAACAGTTGAAACATGCTTGGGTTAAATATAAGGATATCCTAAATCTCAAACTAAATTAAGGGTAAATAGGGACAAGGGTCAGTATAGTTTTAAATAAACAACTGGGCAGACTGGATTGGCCATGTGACTCTTATCTGCCGTCACTTTCTATGTTTCTATGAACATATCTTTACTTCTTGGCCTAAACATGTCCATGACGTAATTATGTCAACGTTTACAGAGCTTCTGTTAAAGTTGACCTACTATGAACACAACCATACTGTACTTGTACAAACATATGTGTCCAGGTCGTATTTATTTGAGCACATCCCTGCCATACATTGTACACAAATGTTTAGGTTGCAGATGCATGAACATATCCTGCTATATTTATCCTACAGATGGGTCTGGTTCGCAGTTACACAAACACAATGTTACTGTACTGGGCCTAAAATAGTTTCTGGGACATATAATATTCCCAGAACACATGATTACGCTACTTAAACTATGGATGTGTCCAGGTTGCAGTAATGTGAACACATCTTTACCTTACTTGACCTATATGTGAACAGGTAATAGTTATGGGGATGTAGTCTGCGGAACGAAAGTTCCATTTTCGAAATACAGGCAGCCGAAAGCTTATTTTCATCTGCCTCTATTTCAGAAAAATTACTAATTGTAAAATATCTTTAATGGATGGGTAACTATGACGAATTTATTTTTCGGCATACTTACCCATTCATTAATTCGTAAACCACTGCTGAAGACACGTTGCACTGCTGCAGACTCGCCACACCGAGGTCAATATTACAGGGGTTAGTCTAAGGGTAGGGGAGTTTTATGGTAAGGCTGCAGGAAGAGGAGTTTTGGGGTTAGGATGTGGGGAGGAGAGTCTTGTGGGTTTGGAAAAGTGGAGATTTTGCCCATAGCAACCAATCAGATTCTAGATCTCATTTAACTATTGCATACTAGAGAATGTCAGCTAGAATCTGATTGGTTGCTATGGGCAACATCTCCACTTTTCCAAACCCGCAGCTTAGTGAATCTGGCCCTAAGGGTCAGGCTGCAGGGAAGGGGGTCCTAGGGATAAGTTTCGGGGAAGGGAGTCTTAGGCTCAGGCTGCGTGGAGGGGAATTTTAGGGTTTGGCTGCAGGAAAGGGTTAGGATAATGGAAGGGAAGGGTTAGGGTAAGGTTTAGGATATTGGTTGGGGTTAAGTTAATACTCATCATTTGCCGCTCCAGCTTTGTTCTTGGGAGAATCGATTGTTTCTCTTTGGCAAGGTAGATGCAATAGATATACCAGCCAGTTCACAAAAGGCTGGTATAAAATGGCCCTTTACCACATTGTAAAGGTTTTGTAAAACGTCTTTATTTCCAGAACCTCTACAGCTTTACCTTCCAGCTTGTAGCCATTACATTCAATGTAGCACTTTAAACCTCATCTATAAAGTTTCAATTCAATAGCAATAAGTATGTTAATGTAATGTAATTGTAATTGTATTTTCTATCATAAAACTTTGTATATTATCAGCTCTGCATTTATTGTACTAAGTACAATCACAATTCAAGATGGCAATTGTAATCAATGGGCTGGAACAGGGTTTTGGAGCTACCCCTTGTACTGTACAATCAGTTATGAATACAGTAATGTATAGAGGTATTCCTATGCAGAGACACCATTTATTTCATATTTGTTCAAGCAACCACCTATTGAATAAATATATTTTAAGGATAAAGTGGCATACTCTTCTGATTGGCTGATTTAGCTTGTTCCTGAACACTGAAGAGTATTGGGCGGTGTCTTGTTTCCTTATATGAACTTACACACCCTAAACAGAGCATAAAAAAGGGATGCAATTGTAGGTAGAGTACTGTCTGCTATACCCACGTCTAAGGGTAGCAGTGCAAGTGTATATATTTATTGATATTTTTTTTCAACAGTAAGTTAATAGAATCTGAGCAAGATGTAGCGTTCTTGCAGAGGGACTTGAGTAAATTGGAGGATTGGGCGGCCAAATGGAAAATGAGGTTTAACATTGATAAATGTAAGATTATGCATTTAGGGACCAAAAACAAGCATGCAATCTATAAATTAAATGGGGTAAATTTAGGAGAATCTTTAATGGAGAAGGTTTGGGAGTGCTTGTAGACAATAGACTTAGCAATAGTGCTCAATGCCAAGCAGCAGCTGCAAGGGCCAATAAAGTATTAGCATGCATAAAAAGGGGAATAGATGCAAGGGAAATATTAAGTTCAGTTCTGGGCACCAGTCCATAAAAAAGACATTTTGGAACTAGAAAGGGTTCAGAGAAGGGCGACGAAATTGATAAAGGGTATGGAGTCATTGAGCTATGAGGAAAGACTAGCCAGTTTAGACATGTTTACTTTAGAAAAGAGGCGTCTAAGAGGAGATATGATCAATATATACAAATACATCATGGGTCAATACAAAGAACTTTCCAAGGAACTTTTTACCCCAAGGACTGTACACAGGACACGTGGGCACCCCACTAAGGTTAGAGGAAGAGAAGTTTCACAACCAGCAAAGGAAAGGGTTCTTCACAGTAAGGGCAGTCAGGGTGTGGAATCACTGTCAGCAAAGGTTGTGATGGCAGATTCACTGGATATGTTTAAGAAAGGATTAGATACATTTTTAGCAGAAAAGGACATTCAGGGTTAACAGGACCGCTAATTTAAATAAAGGACAGTAGTGGAGAAAGGTAGAAATGTATGTAT
This sequence comes from Limnodynastes dumerilii, assembly GCA_011038615.1. NCBI lineage: Eukaryota > Metazoa > Chordata > Amphibia > Anura > Limnodynastidae > Limnodynastes > Limnodynastes dumerilii. The sequence goes on from WWET01001974.1 coordinate 173,527, forward strand.
TTATTTATTTTAGGATTGCAACAGATTTGAGGTTGCTTTATATGGATTAACTTCCAATGCAACAGTTTGGAGGTTGCTTCATATGGATTAACTTCAAATATAAAGATAGGGATCGCAGGAGATCCAAAATAGGTCGAACTTGATGGACTGTTGTCTTTTTTCAACCTCATCAACTATGTAACTATGTAACAGGTTAATATGTTTTATATCTTCTGTCTTGCAGTAGCACCAATGAAAATTTGAATTACATAATGCAAATAGATGACTGCAATGACAAAATATAGACAGGTCATGATTGCAGCGCTATTAGCAGAAGTAGACAACACACAAAGTCAGCCACAAACAGCTAATATGTTCTATTGTTTGCTTTTTAGTGATAATTATCATTGTTGAGCCACTGAAATTCACAAGGCATTCTAAAGGTGTATCCAGAAATAAGTGCAGTTTTGTGATCATTGTATCTAGCTTACTATTAACCTTCTCATCCTCATCTCATTTAATTTCACCAGGTGTAAGATAAACCAAAATATTGGCTTATCCATAAGCATTTAAAGTGAGCACAAATTTGGGCATTGACTTTGCATGCATAAGCCAGCAGAGGAGCTCTCGCATGGACCCATTTAGCCTTTGAAAGAGGGAAGGAAATACAAAACACATTATATCAGAAATGCTTGAGCAATATTTAAAAAAATTGTTACAAAAATTTATGTAAGAACATCAGACTTTTCACAGAGGTCGGTGAGTAAGCCCTATATCTAACTTTTACCCAAAATCTCCAGGTTATTCTACTGTATATGTTTTATATTCCACAAAACTGAGACCAGTAGTAACATTGGAAACCTTAAATGATGCAGGTTAAATGGAGATGTGTTGGGGTGTAAGCTTTTATTTTTGGATGACCTTCCTGTGACCTCCACATTTCATAACCCTGTGAAATGCTTTGTCAGTTGCTTAAAACAGATCAAACTTCTTTGAGCTTTATTGAGTTTTGCTACTGCTGACCTCTCTCAGCACTTAGCTTTTCGAATTCTGAAATCACTCATCCAAGCGCACCAGACATGATTAAAACTAAAGAGTCTTCTCCGAACTAGGATCTACACAAAATACAAACCATGGTTTTTAACTTATAAATATGATGGACCTAATTCACAGTTAAGAGTTAAATTGCAAACTTAAATATACGCACGTGAAAAATCCGCAGTACCGATTTAGAGAATATAATGAACCCAGTTAACCACTCCCTCTGTGTCGGGAGTTCTTCTCAAGAACTTAAATCTTTCCTGCTTATAATTAGGTATAAGCGGACTTTATTAGCTGTGAATTAGGTGCTAAAAATTTATAATGATTCCACGTATGATATCATATGTAACTAAACGCACTGAGTAGGCTTTGGAAAAGTGAAGAAATGTTTTAGTCTAACAACAGCATGTCCTCTCATTAACATATGTAAACATAAGTAACCATTAAAAAATTATGTGTAACAATACACATAAAGACATACTGCATTAAGTTAGAGCTACAATGATCCTTTACATACAGAGGCTTTCATAAAACATTAAAAAAATAAACATAAAAAAATATGAAATATTTAAACAACACAAACAACTAATACAGTTAAATATAAGTAAATGTAATGGTGTTTGTTAACAAATTTAAAGTAAATAAAATAAAATAAAAAAACCTTCACAAACTATAACCAAATAATCGCACCTTTATAAGGCTAAAGTCTTGTACAATATGTAAAATCAGAGAAGATCTTCTAGCAACTTTACAAGGACAGCTTGAAAGACGTTCAGAACTACTAGCAAGACATCGCAAGACAGATGACTGCAAAACGGTAAGTAGATACTTCACTTTCGTTTTTTATACATTTACGCTATACATTTGCCTTAAGTTTAGTTAGTACAGGCTGGCCACCATTATAGTTAGATAAAACACACAGGGAAACATTTATTACATTGTTTAAATATTTAGAAATGTATTGTTTATTCATGTAGATGTTTTCTGTTTATTGTGGAAACTGTTTTTGTTTTTTTTTGACACATGACACATTACTCTGCATCATTTTATCCCTTGTCAGGCTGATGCTTATAGTACTATAAGGCTCAGCATGGCCACAAATACATGACCATGCTGTGCCTTAAAGTACTATATGCGTATGCATGATACGGGAAAAGAATTATACAGCACATCATTTTGCCATTATGAAAAACACGTAAATGTGTTTTTTACAGCAATTTTTTCCCCCGCTTTTAGGCCGAACTAGAGGCGATTTAGTAAAATCAACTTTAGTGAATCCGGTCTGGGCTATGTTTTGACATGGCAAACATCTGGAAGCTTTTTTGTCAGCTGTGTTTGCTGTGTCGATTTTGCTAAAGTCCAGGGGACTTTGCCTTTAGTGAATGCGGCGATGGCATAATCGCAGGCAAAGTCCCAGGACTTCGGTCGATTTTAGCAAAATCGACTTTAGTAAATGAGGCCCTAAGAGAGAGTTTCAAAAAAGTTTGTCATGATTCATTGTGAGATTTTTTTGTTGCCCCTATGTAAAAATAAATGACTCGTACACAAATGCATCCATGTGAATTCCTGTACTTATGTAAGCATTTAATATATAGATTTTTTTGCTGATAAAAGGTGGTTTGAAAATCTCTTCATTTAGACCACAAAATTAGACTATAGAATTAAATTAATTTTTACAGTTTTTTTTATTACTTTTTCAGAACATTAGAAATATAGAATCTGTTATTTCACTGAATTTTTGTAGAGTTGTCCTCATTTGCATTTCATTTAACTGGAATCTATTCCCAACACTCTATATATTTAAAATAGATGTTAGGAAATGTGTAAATGTTTTATTATATATGAAGAGAAGCTTAAAATACAAAACTATAACAAAGAAGACGAAATAAATTCAGTAATTTAGTGAAAGTCTGAGCAAGCTTTGGTTTTGTATGTCTTAGAAATTTATATTAATATTAATATTTATATTTATATTATATGCATAACTAACTTTTATAACCAAGGAAATTTCCATAAAAGGAATACAAATCTCTAAGAGTACACTAAACTAAAGTATTGTTATCCCATCCCACAGTGTTATCCCATCAGACCTTCTAACGACTAAAGGTCAGTATCATTTAAATAAAAACATTAAAAAAACTGTTATACTTAATGTCAGTTAAGGCTTATTTCATGATCATGATATTGAGAAAATATAAGGAATATTTATAATTTGGCAACTGTGTGCATGTTAAGTAGAATTACATTAATTTTAATGCCATGTTTGAGCTGATATAAAACTCAAACCTTTTTTTGGGAATTGGAAAGGGGCTCAGACTTTACATAGAAACAAAGAAACATAGAAAGTGACGGCAGATAAGAGCCCTCTTGTTCTATTACACTTTTTCCTTCGAAAAATACCAACCTCCTCTAGGCGGTCACAACCCTTGATATATTTGAAAGATGCTATCATATCCCCCCTCTCCCTTCTCTGCTCCAAGCTATACATTTAGTTCCTCTAGCCTTTCTTGGTATGTTTTGTGACACATGCCATGGACCATTTTAGTTGCTCTTCTTTGCACAGTCTCTAATGTATTTATGTCTTTCTGGAGCTATGGCCTCCAGAACTGAACACAGTGTTCTAGGTGAGGTCGTACCAGCGATCTATAAAGGGGCATCACTACTTCTCTATTTCTGCTACTAATTCCTCTCCCTATTGTTACGACACTTCGGGCTTACCTCGCAGAGAACCGGAGTGGTCGTAGAGGAGAAGGTGAACGGGAGTGGCACCTCGGGATTACCTGTGGGAGTACCGAGGTGGCCACAGGAGAGAAAGAGGTAGTGACCGGGTCGACTGCCGGGGCCCGGTAACTTTGCTATCAGGGGGTTTTCACCAGAGCCCCAGATGGCGGGGATGGATTTGGCTGCGCCCCAATAGCCTGGTCGTGCCCCGTTGAACCAGACCCGTGGAAGAGAATAAGAAACCCGGAGTGGACACCAGACCGAGGGTAGGGGAGCAGTAAGGCAAGTGGGTGTAGAGTCAGTCCGGAAGAGACCGGACTGTGACGGACAACGAGTAACACTGAACGCGGCACGCTGGACAAAACACCGTTCACGGGACTGGACAAGACGCACAAGGGCTTGCACACACACACTCATACAGCGGGACCCCCAAAGAGGTAACATAGACATATACTCAAGGGAATAAGTAGGTACAGCAGGGAAGGAAGGTACAATGAGGGATGAGAACCAGGGCTGGATACACAAAGGAAACAGAGGCAGGGATCAAGGCAGGTAAGTGGGTCAAACAAAAACAGCTTGAATTCTCGGAGACGAGCCAGAACCAATCTAACATGTTTACGGTGTTCTTCGAGGGAGGGAGAGAAGATAAGTATATCATCCAGGTAGACCACTACGAATTTCCTAAGGAACTCTCTAAACACATCATTGATAAAGTCCTGGAACACAGCTGGAGCATTGCATAACCCAAAAGGCATTACCAGGTACTCGTAGTGGCCTGAGTGAGTATTAAATGCGGTTTTCCATTCATCTCCCTCCCTGATCCGTACCAGATTATAAGCTCCACGGAGATCGATTTTGGAGTAAACGACCGCCCCCTTTACTTGGTTGAACAAATCTGTGATTAAAGGAAGCGGATATGTGTTCTTTATCGTGATGCGGTTAAGGGCTCTGTAGTCAATACATGGCCTGATTGATCCGTCTTTTTTCCCAATAAAGAAAAAACCAGCGCCTACCGGGGACTTGGAGGGATGAATGAATCCTCTCGCTAGGTTTTCTTTGATGTAGCTGTCCATGGCTGCTGATTCAGGTCGGGATAGAGAAAAAAGTCTACCCTTGGGTAGCTTGGCTCCTGGAGTGAGTTCGATGTCACAATCGTAGTGTCTGTGAGGAGGTAGAATCTCGGCCGCTTGCTTGGAGAAAACATCCGCAAACTCCATATATTGCAAGGGGATCTTCTCTACTGCAATGTGACCTACCCGGACTGGATAGGAAATGCAAGTTTTTTCGCAGGATTCACTCCACCGAACAATCTCTCCCAATGACCAATCAATGGATGGGTTTCTCCCAATGACCAATCAATAGATGGGTTATGAAGACGGAGCCAAGGATGTCCTAAAACCAGCCGAACCAAAGCACAGTTAGTCACTAGAAATTCAATTTCTTCATGATGACATAACCCAATGGATAATTGGATAGGTTCGGTTTTTAGGAGAATGGGTTCTTCTGATAATGACTGGCCGTTAAGACCCACTGCGAAGACCGGGACATCCAACTTCTGAACCTGAATCTTCAGGGTCTGGACCAGTTCTATGTCCAAGAAATTCCCAGCCGCACCGCTATCCACAAAGGCGGAAAGTTGTTCTTCGTGATCCCTAAGGACCAGTCGGGCGGGGACCAGGAGTGAGTTTCTTGAGGAGACTAGATGTACACCCAACCGGAGCTCCTCGCAAACCGGCTGGGTTACTCTTTTCCCGACGGCAGTGGCTGTTTCTTTGGGCAAGAATCTGCCCGATGGGCCTTTCCTCCACAGTAGAGGCACAGTCCGAGAGTCCGTCTACGGGCCTTCTCTTCTTTCGAGAGCCGGTAAGACCCAATCTGCATGGGTTCTTCTGAGGACTGAAATTCTGGCGACAGATGAACCATGGAAAAACTGGCTGCAGAGTCCCGTTCAAGGCGGCGTTCTTTCAGGTGCCGGTCGACTTTGATTGCCAGACTCATGAATTCCTCTAGGGTTCGAAATGCTGGGAATTGAACAATGGCGTCTTTGACCTGGTCAGAAAGCCCTATACGGAATTGGCTGCGGAGGGCTGGGTCATTCCAGCCACAGTCATTTGCCCAACGGCGGAATTCCTAGCAATATTCTTCAGCTGTCTTCCTCCCTGTCTCAAAGAGCGGAGCTTCGACTCAGCTGTAGTTGTGCGGTCCGGATCCTCATATAACAACCCTAGGGCTTCAAAGAAGGCATCAACCGTCTGGGGAGCCGGATCTTCTGGACGTAAGCTGAATGCCCAGGCTTGTGGGTCACCTTGGAGGAGGGTGATAAGCCCGACTCGCTGAGGCTCGGATCCGGAAGCGTTGGGGCGAAGCCGGAAGTAAAGATGACAGTTTTCTTTGAAAATACGGAACTGGCTGCGATCTCCTGCGAATTTATCCGGGAGGTTGACTTTGATGTCAGAGGTAGCCATAGCAACAGTCGGGGCAGAGGCCTGAGGAACTGTGGCTGAGGCCCGCAGGGCCGAGATGATCTCCCCTTGGTCATTCACTTTGGTGGTTAAGGTCTGGACCATCTGTCCCAGGTTGGATACCTGGGCGATGAGAGCGTTAATGGCCTCAGCCATGGAGGGTTCCCCTGGGTTTTGCATGATAAGGCCGGTTATAATGTTACGACACTTCGGGCTTACCTCGCAGAGAACCGGAGTGGTCGTGAACGGGAGTGGCACCTCGGGATTACCTGTGGGAGTACCGAGGTGGCCACAGGAGAGAAAGAGGTAGTGACTGAGTCGACTGCCGGGGCCCGGTAACTTTGCTATCGAGGGGTTTTCACCAGGGCCCCAGATGGCGGGGATGGATTTGGCTGCGCCCCAATAGCCTGGTCGTGCCCCGTTGAACCAGACCCGCGGAAGAGAATAGGAATCAAGGCAGGTAAGTGGGTCAAACAACGGTCAATTCACTAGGCAAGATAGCACTAGGCACACAGTAAGTAGCAGGTCACAGAACTGAGGGAACAGACTCTATAACCGGCTCAGAAGTGAGGTTAGAGAGGGATAATAAAGGCACTGCTGTCCTGTGATAGGGCAGCCTAACACAGCTCCTCCTACTGAGAAGCGTTCCACCTACTGAGGTGGAACGCATAAAAGAGCCAGAGAGCTGCGAGCAGCGCGCTACAGAGACCGGACGCACGAGGCTGGTTACTAGGACGCTGTAACCAGGGGACCTGTCGGCAGGGGAATCCCCAGAGACGCGTCGTGGGAAGTAAGGTAAGCAGAGCAGCGCGGGACAGGGACGGACATACAGCTAGCCGTGCATACGGCAGCTGTAAAACCTATGCAACCAAGCATCTGACTTGCCTTTCTCATTGCTTTTTTTACATTGCTTGACCACCTTTAAGTCACATGAAATAATGACTCCTAGATATCTTTCCTCCTCGGTAGATTCTAATGTAATGCCATTAATGATATATTGAGAATTTGGGTTTTTGTGCCCCAAGTGCCAGATTTTGAACTTTTTGCCATTAAACTGCAGTTGCCACACTCTTGACCATTCCTCCATTTAGATAATCCCTCATTTTGTGTACCCCTCTTGGCGTGTCTACCCTGTTACATATCTTTGTGTCATCTGCAAAAAGGCATATTTTCCCCTCAATACCACAGGCAATATCACCTATAAAGATATTAAATGGTACTGGTCCAAGTGCAGAACACTGGGGTACTCCACTGGTTACCTTACATCCTTAGAAGAGATTCCATTTACTACAACCCTCTGTTGTCTATCCTGTAACCAAGATTGTATCCATGCAACTATCTTTAAGTCCAATACCAAAGTTTCCAGCTTATTTAACTGCGATGTGGCACAGTATCAAAAGCCTTGCTAAAATCTAGATAATCTATGTCTACAGCCCCCCTTAACTAATACGTTACTGACCCAGTCAAAAGATTCTGTAAGATTTGTTTGACATGATCTTCCCCCAGTGAATCCATGCTGCTTGGGATCCTGGATTTAAGATACTGTACAATTTGTTCCTTTAAAAGTGTTTACATCAATTTCCCTACTACTGATGTTAGACTCACTGGTCGGTAGTTTGATGCTTCTTCCCCACTTCCACGCTTCTCAAGTTATGGAAAACGTGTGCACTTTAAACGGCTAAGTTTGTCAAGATCTTTGTTTGTGATGTAAATGACAAAAATATTCTCTGTACAGCTCTGTAGAATTAGTGGATAAGATAAATAATAAATGATGCATGAGGATAATGATTTTATCACATAAGATGAGTTTATGAACACATATCTTTAGAAACAAGGTTTGGCACCATGGGCTGGATCCAGACTTAAGTAATTGCTTGAAATTAGTTACTCCTGGGCTAAACCATGTTGATTGCAGGGGGATTCACAGAGACCAAATCAGTCTCTGTGAATGACAGTGATGGTCACTGTCATTCATAGAAACAGATTTGGTCATACAGGGCTCCCGTAGTAGCCCTGTGTAACCAGCTCAGCTTATTTAGACATGTGACTGCCAGGAGAGGGACAGACAGCGTGGGAGCGCCGTGGAGGAAGGAAGCAGAAAGAGCAACTAAGGTAAGAAACACTTTAATAAGAGAGGCAGAACTATGGAGGCTGAACAAGAGGGGCAGAATTATGGAGGCTTTACAGGAGGGGTATAAATATGGAGGCTGAACAAGAGTAGGCAGAACTATGGAGGCTGGACAAGAGGGGCAGGACTATGGAGGCTTAACAAGAGGGGCAGAACTATGGAGGCTGAACAAGAGGGGCAGTACTTTGGAGGCTGAACAAGAGGGGCAATACTATAGAGGCTTAACAAGAGGGGCAGAACTATGGAGGCTTAACAAGAGGGACAGAACTATGGAGGCTGAACAAGAGGGGCAGAACTATGGAGGCTGGACAAGAGGAGCAGTACTATGGAGGCTGAACAAGAGGGGCCATACTATGGAGGCTGAAGAAGAGGGGCCATACTATGGAGGCTGAAGAAGAGGGGCAGAACTATGAAGGCTGAAAAAGAGGGGCAGTACTATGGAGGTTGAAGAAGAGGGGCAGAACTAGAGAGGCTGCATAAGAGGGGCAGTACTATGGACAATAAAACAGGGGAAGAAATATGTAGGCTGGACATAAAAACAGGGGCAGACAATATGGAGACTGGACATAGAAACAGGGGCAGTCAATAGGGAGGCTGGACATAATAATAGGGGCAGATATATGTATGCTGGACATAGATCCAGGGGCAGATATATGTAGGCTGCACAAGTAATAAGGGGCAGACAATATGGAGGCTGGACATATAATAAGGGACGGACAATATGGAGATTGGGCATACAATAAGGATCTGACAATATGGAGACTGGACATATAAACAGGGGCATACATACGGAGACTGGACATATAAACAGGGCCAGGCATATGGATCTGGACATATAATAAGGGGCAGACACCTCTGGGCGGTGCAAGACACACCCACTTCCCAGGACACTTTGTTGTGAGGTGTGAGATACTGACCAGCTTTACTATCACACTGTTATTTAGACTTGGAATAGTAAACATCACCTCTCAACTCTAATACTGTTTGCAACAGATGAAATATAACTCCACTGCAATCAACATGGTTTAGCCCAGGAGTAACTCATTTCTAGCATTTACTTAAGTCTGGATCCAGCCCCATATGTATAAAGAAACTTCTCACTTTAGCAATATTTCAGAAAAGGTGCACAGCCTTACAGTCCTGGAAAGCCTGAAAGAACCCAGTGAGCTCCAAAAAGAGGAGTTACCATGTAGTACACCCTTGATGGAGGACATGTAGTCTCTGAACCAGTGGTCAAAGTGGACATTTAGAAGTTGGAGTGATAGACATTTAGATGGTGTGGAAACATAGAAATAGAAAATATTTATGTAAAAATTCAAGTGCATAGAGATTAATAGTTTTTCCATTGTGAGGAGAAGAAGAAATATGGCAGCCACTGTTTACTGTCCCACCTCAAGCTCTGAACACTTTATTATATTTGATCTACATGAATTGTTTAAGTTCAAGTTAAATGGGAAAGTCTTCCCTCAGGGTAGGGGCATTGGGCTTGATCCAGACCTACGAAGCCCGGCGGTAATACGCCTGGCATAAGCGTAAGATCGGCTGAAAAGCCGATCTGCGCATACACCAGCAAGATGTTGGGCGGCGTTACTACGGAAATGCCCGATCTAAGATCGGGCGTCCGTAGTATCACTGAGGGGGCGTCCCTCACCGTTACTATGCTCAAGTTAGTGTAGGTAGGCGGGAGAGGTTGTTTAATGAGGGAGGGGTTTGCGGTGATATGCTCCTGTGCAAGCGTATATTTTTCCTGGCTTAGGCCGGCTGAAGTTAGGGCCTTCAGCCGGCGTAAGCGAGGGAAAATACGCTCGCACAGGGGGGAGTGTCGGGGGAAGTGCACTCCGATACGCTGTGCTTTAGTAAGCACAGCGCATCGGCGTAGGTCTAGATCAGGCCCATTGTTACTAGCAGAGTGTTGGTCTGTTGATTCTTTTATAGATAGTAAACATGGAACAGAAATAGGTGAGTAATTGTACAATGAACTGCTGCCTTGCTTATCCTGAAGAGAGCAATGGTCTTAGATTCACAATAATTTCAAATGGTATTTCCCTGCAGCAGAGAGACAATGCCCAAGGGAATAATCCAACACATTTTTGACATTGTTGAGGCACCTATTAAATAGAAGGCTATACTAAAAATGCTGTATATAAAGATTACTTTCTGTAAAGATTCATTCTGGTTAGTGAGACAATATCACGGGATAAGATTGTTTTCATACCACCATTATTTGTAGATTCTTGTATTCTCTCTGGGTCTATCATTCCTACCAGACGGACATGTAACAATACTTGCAAGTGTAATATGTGGACATTAAAAACATTACTTTATCTGTGTTGTTGACATGACAATCATAATCCCCAACAAGATAGACCGAATAAACCAGCAACCATCAGCAACATAGAGATTCTACAGCAGTTCCACACAATACCCAGAGGTAAGTGGTTACATGTGCCAGTAGGATGTTAAAATTCTTTACAGTTCATAATCTTTCAATAGATCCTAGAAGTAATAGTAGTAAAATGGCCGACCTATGGCATGAACAAAAGGCAAGGCGATAACATTAATAACATTCAGTTTGAGCATTTGCTAGATTTGACACGTTGCTGAGCACAATATTCATCATATACCTACATAGGAATATAAAAAATGGACCGGATTCACACCTAAGAAGCTGATGCTTCTTAGGTATGTGGAATTTTGCGTACGGGGCCACTACGCATGTGTAGTCAAATAGACTACGCAATTTATGTAGTGGTCCCGTATGCAGATTAACTACACGCGGTGTTTACAGACCGCACATAGGGCCTGATCCAGAGCTACGGCCGCCGTCGCTAGTGTAGGGGGATGGGGGGAGGGAGGGTAATGAGGCTGGGAGGGCGGCGTTAACGTACTAACGCCGCCGTCCCAGCATATCA
>WWET01001974.1:185059-201157 GCA_011038615.1 Limnodynastes dumerilii
TAATGAGGCTGGGAGGGCGGCGTTAACGTACTAACGCCGCCGTCCCAGCGTATCAACTCTCCCTTACGCCGGCTGAAGTTAGGGTAGCCTTTAGCCGGTGTTAGGGAGAGTTAATACGCTCCTACAAGGGGTTAGTCGGGCCAGAGGAGCGATGTTACAGCGCTCAGTGTAACATCGTAGCTCTGGATCAGGCCCATAGTTTTAAAGGTAAGAAGAGGTGTGCCACGACAGCCTCCGGGGTTAGTCCCGTAAAGTGGGTGGGGTGTATATAAATTAGACAGGGAGGGAAGGCTGGGAACCCCTGTGCGTATTCTCCCTCCTTAAGAGTTGGTTAAGGTTGTCCTATGGCACTCGTAAATTCCATTAAGCATCTAAAAAGGGGGCAGGGAGGGGGAGGGGACCAGAGAAGTATGTGCGGATACATGCGTATCATACACTTAAGTGTGATTCTGGTTCAATATGGCTAAAGTATAAAGGGTAGTTAAGGGTGCCATTAGCACTTAAAAACGGGGGGCGGGGGAGGGGAGTGGGAAAGTAGGTGCTTACATGTGTACATGTGTATCCGAACCTACGGATCACACGCTTATGTGTGAATACGGTCCAATATTCTGACCAGCACAGGATACCTAGTTACATCAGATTATAATTTCATTTTCAGTTTTTTACATGACATGCTTACTTTATACATATTTGGAGATGTGAAAAGTAACATTGGAAACCTTTAAATCAGACATTTTTTTTTTAACTTCTGTGCCATTTCAGTGTTCTTCCTAGAAATCACAGATCTAACATTTGACCCCCTTACAGCGTCTCGCCAGAGCTTTTGAACAATGTTTTGAAGTCTGTTGAATGAGCTTTATACGACTTTTTTTTTTTTTACAAAACCTCTCTGAGAATTCACCCTTTCCACAAATCACATCAATATATTGGAGACCATTTATTTGTGCTGTCATGTATTTAAAGAAAATGTTCGCTTGCGTCAGATGAAGAAAGGTTCAACATGAAATGAAAACTCTTTAAAGAGGTGACTGGTGGTGGGAAAAGGACAGTGAAGATCACACGTCAGCCGGCTGGAATCTGTTAGAAGAATATTCAAGTGCATTACACAGAATTTGAAATATGAATGTTAAAACTAAACTAGGGAAACAGATGACCTTACATTGTAGAATGAATTTAAAATAAAAAAAATATTCCTCAGGCAACAGAGCAGCATAATGGGAATAGGGACACTATGTCACAGATGCATAACCATGAGATTATTAACCCTAGGAGACATCAGAAAGAAAAACATGGTAAAAATCTATTACACTAGAGGAGGCAGCTTAATGGCCAGGCTTATCAACTATTGTTGCAATATTGTGCTGATCGTCAGAGCTGAATTAGAATAACACAGAAGGCTATTATATTGTATGCAAATTTCCTTACACTCAACAAACAACAAACAACATTTCAATTCTGATTGGTTACCTATAGCTTTGTGCAAATAGATAACAGAATTCAGTAGGGTTCTTGTAGATTTGGATTTAGATTTCTTTTGATGCAGTGCATATAAGTTTAATATTTTCATCTGTATGGAGTTTTATGACTCATGGCTCATTACCTAAGGACTAGCTCCAGACTTCCGAAAAAGTGTGTGGGGGGGTTGGGAAAGCTTGATTTTTGTTAATTCCCAGGATAATTCTGTATCCTCTGTATCCAGAGTTTTATATTGAGACCATTTGCAATGGCAGGGTGGTATGGGACAGAAAGCAGAAAGCACTTCCACCATGTATGAGTTAGAAGTATGTAGATGTACAGTGAGGACATGCTGAGCGCCCTCCATACTATTCAGATATAAGCGCTGTCTCAATTTTAAGTGAGGACGGCAAAGACGCTTTAAGATAGGGTCCTCAGATCGTTTGTTCATACAGGTGAGGGGATTGATTTAACCTAGCCAACATAGAAGGCTGGACCCAGTGAGAATCTGCCATTGGATCCTGCACTTGGAGTTCCAAGTACAGCAACATCATACGTCTGTACCTGTTCCCAAGAAAAGGAGTGTACAGGGGGAAATGCAGACCAGGGCCTCATTTACTAAGGTCGATTTGCCTAAAATCACAGGAGATTGCAGTAGTTTACAGGCGATTTTGAAATCGCCGGATTTACTAAAACTAAATGTTCTTTAAATCGCCGTAGATGTGTGTTTTTACAAATCGCGGGTGTTTAAATCGCTGTGGCGATTTTGTACATTCTAACCATACAAATCTCTGGATTTACCAAGGTGCATTTAGTAAATCGCTAGAGATTTGGCTAAAAATAGCCAGAGAAAAATCTGATGATAGAAATCGGAACTCACTTTGGTTTTTTAAACCCCTATCATTTAAAAAAAAAATGAATAAATGGCTTTTCGTTATTAAAAAAAAAGGCTGCTGCATCATGAAATTAACCCTTAGCATTCTGCGGCTTCTAGTACTATAAGGCACAGCATGCCCTTGTATTGCAGGGCATGCTGTGCCTTATAGTATCCTAGGCGGCAGCATGGCAAGGGTTAAATGTCTGCTTCCGTAACCACTATGTCCCAACTGTCCCTTAAAAACACAATACATGTCCCCGTTAATACTAAATTTAAATTATATGGCCCCCGGACTCATATGACTGAAGTAGGTTGCCCCCGTATTTCTATAATAAAACTATGTGGCTCCCGTATTGCTCTAATAAAACTATGTGGCTCCCAGACTCCTAAAATTAATAAGAATTAATTAAGAAGAACTTAATTGCAAAAAATAAAATGGCCCGGTTTATTATAAATTATAAGTCACCTGCCCTGTACATTAAACTGAATGTGTAATGATGTCCATGGTTAAAGTGTCAGAAATAATGTATATTATAAAAAATTCCAATATTTGAGTCTAAACCAAAAATGTTTTTTCCAAGTTATCACAAAAGAAAATATTGGAAATACTCATAGTTCTTCTCTGTTAACCGGGGAGGACTGGGACTCCGGCTCCTCTTTATCAGATGGCAGGGTTTCCCGATGACGTGCATCGTCTTCATGGTCCCTCCGGCGAATGACTTTTGTCATTATAGGGGCCCTATTCATAAGGTCTGAGGCAAGAGCCCATCCGAGGATTGGCGAGTTTGGTGTCGATGTCCTGTGATTTTTAGGGGTGAGTTATCTCACCCCTTAGTAAATCTGGCCACAGGAGTATATTAAAAAGTTAGGGACAGACACATTTCTAATGGAATCCTTGCTGAACAATTTTCCTTATTTATATTGCTGAAAGCTACAGAAGTTACTGAGAATAGTTTATTGGTTGGCATGTTGCTCCTTTTATGCCTGGAAAATAGAACTTATGTACAGTAATGCATACCGAGTGCTTTTTATCTAATGCAAAAAGTTTAAGCCCTGTCCAGGCCAGTGATTAATTGAGTGACATGATGACAATAATACATTTAAAAAATATTCGATTAATACCTTTTTTATTTATATGTACCTGCCCGATCCCAGTGCAAGTCCATATGCACACATTAAAGATGCTTGGTGACCTTTACATAGGTTGACAAACAGCTTATTATCCTTAATCTTTCATCAGCAATAATAATGTCTATGGACCAGATCCAGACTTAAGGTTAAATTCTGTCCAATATAATTGAGATCCTAAATTCTATACCTGCGAGTGGAGTGTAAACTCCCTGCACTCACCTCGCACATACAGGTCTTCCGCATGCAGAACCCTACATTAAAGTTTTGCATGTGGAAGGCAACATATGGAATGATGAATCGTGCAAAGGGGCTTTGGAATGCCATGCAGAGAGTGATTCCGCACGGAACTCAGCATCAGTCGGCTACTTTTCAATGCTGAATTCACAGTATTGTTTGCACAGTGAAACTGACAGGTTGCTTAAAAACAAAGCGTATGTAAGTCATCTGTCTTTATTAATGTTGGATCAGGACCTATATCATGTCTGTTGGTTCTTGTGGAGCTTACTGTATTGCATATTAAATAATGTTGTGAATATTACTTATTATTGCTCCATAACCTGGTATTAGAAGACACCATTACAGGGAATATGTTGTTAGTTGGGTTAAGTAGAACCTTAAACATTATTAACCTACTTATTTTATTGAGTAGATCTAATCCAATCAATCTTTTTTGTATATTAAATTGGTTCTGGTGAGTCATAGAATTTAAATGAAATTAACTTTTTTTTATATTATTATTATTATTATTATTATTATTATTATTAGCGCCAGACATCGATAAGTTTGATAAATTTGCTTCATAAAGCTAACCAAGCCACCATATTTTGCAGGACCCTCTTTACTGTACAAATTATTTGTGTTTTTTCAGGGCAGCATGGCAGTGGCTCAGTGAGTGTGACTTGAGTCTCACAACTCTAAGATCATGAGTTCAATTACTGGACTAGGCCTTATCTGTGTGGCATTTGTATGTTCTCCCTGTGTCTGTGTGGGTTTCCTCCCACACTCCCAAAACATGCTGGTAAGTTAATTGGCTGCTGAAAACATTAGCCCCAGTGTGTGTGTATGTCTGTGTTAGGGAACTTAGCTCCAATGGGGCAGGGACTAATGTGAATGTGAAATATTCTCTGTAAAGCCCTGTGTAATCTGATAGCACTATATAAAAACCTGTTATTAAAATGAATAATAAATATTTTAATTTATTATCAGTCTGTCTCTTTACCTCTTTGGACCTGATCCAAACCTCTGTGCATTTTTTTTTATATGCATGGAGGTCTGCAAGTCCACACGTAATGAGTTCTTCTATACAGCCTTTCTAGACACCGCTGCATTGAGAGCCTGTCACACAGCATGACAGGAAGCGTCACCCCACAGCATTAACTAGACACCGGGACTGACACAGGAGAGGATGAGGTTGGGTTTACTTTTTTTAAAACTATTTTTTCTATTTTTATTTGTGATCTAAGCTTCTGAAATCATTGGGCAATACGTTTACACGCTGCACGCGTAGCGTCTTTACGCGCGCGTACCTTTTATACAATCCCCTTATTACACCCCTTGAATGTACGTATTTTGTCCAAGATCCGCTTTTCAAAGCCTACCTTAACTTTTGGCAACGTAACCGATGTCATCCGCTGGGAAACACGTATTTACGCAGCTAAGCACGCCCATACTGTACACTTTAAATACAAACCCCGGCCTACATAGCGTATTTCAGACGTATTTTTGTGAAACGTAAAATTGGCGCGCCCACACGTAAGGATTTACGTGACACATACGTGAATGGCCCATACGTTCACATTTACGCTATGTTACAGTGCGTATTTTCTATGGTGCGCATGCGCAGTACTTACCAAAATGCGATTTTACATCTCCGCCACGCGTAAATTCGCTCATAAGCGTTGTTCTGGATCTGGGCCCTTATTGGTTAAGGGGGTTACGTGATTTGGTCTAGCAGCCTATTAGAAAGGCAGATGATCATTATGAGACCAGCTCACACTTATAACCCTCTTAAAGATATTATGACCGTCCTTGATTATGAATAATTATCCATGCATTGTCCCAAAACAGTTAAAAAGCCTTCTTTATCAGACCATCGTAGGTTAAATATTCTTGCATTGAAGTTTAAAATTCCTTTTGCTTCCTTTGCAGATAAAAAAAAAAGACAGCATCAATTTTCTGCTTGAATTTCCCCCTGACTAAACCCATTGATCATCCCTTCTGTCTGAGAGAGGAGTGTGTTCTTTCTTTAATAACTCCTATCCTGCGCCTTGTTTTTTTTCTCACTTGTTTGTGTTGTTGGTCAGTCCTCAAAGCAATTCCTCTGAGAGCCAGAGAAAGTGCAAAATTTAAGTTATTTTATGCTTGGATTCCTACCATCCCAATTTTCAAATCCTCTTGTCAATTTTCACACATTGCTGTCATGAGGGGGAGGGGGGGGGATGCTATGGAAATCTCCCTAGCCTCATTGCGAGGTGATTTATATCTGATCCTCCCCTGTCATTTTTCCAGATCTATCAGTAAATCTATAATTAATGTCATTTTTTAAAATACAAATTCACCATTTCCATGGTGGCCTGTTTGATAGGCTCAAACATATTAGCAGCTGTAATAATATGATCTTTTTAGACTGTAATGTAGCATTTCCTCCTGTATGTCATTCGACATAGTTTGCAATTTGTAAATATTTATTCAGGGATCTTACAAAGAAATAATTTATTTCATTTTTATCACTGTCTGCACTGTTAACATTACAGTACAGCAAGCTATTACTATGGATGCTCCAAAGCAGGGGTGGGGAAACCTTTTTCTGCCAAGGGCCATTTGGATATTTATAACATCATTCATGGGCCATACAAAATTATCAACTTAAAAATGTGCCTGATATATTTGGTCTAAAATGTCATTAATTCACGCCTTGGAAGAAAATGGCGGCCCGAGATACAGCTGCTACCACATGGAGGCTGTTCCCCAATGAGAGTTTCCTGATCAGGGCCTAGGAATATGGAGAGTTTCAGGGTCCCAGCTGCCACCAGGGACCCAGGAGCAGATTGGGATGGACCCCGCAACGTGATACAGCCCTCATCTCCGGAGAGCTGGAAGCAGGCAAAGTGATTTTGCAGCCTAGCGCACCGAAGCTCTGGAGAGCACGTCCGGAAGCCAAGTCACACCCCTGCTCGAGTTTTGTCTGCGGGGCACCAGACCGAATGATTTTGAGAGCTTTTATACAGCTCTGAGATTGGAGGTTCTCCACCCCTGCTTTAAAGGGCAAACCCGAAAACACAGTCATGTTGGTACTGTAAATATCTTTGACTATCAAGTCTAAATATCTAGTATAATATTTAGAACAGTCTGAATATAAAATATTCAGGAAAACATGGGCAAACTTAAATTTTAACATAGGCAGCAATACACAGCAACCCCAAACAGATATAGTCAACAAATCACACCTTCTATCCTGTACACAGAATATGGAATTGCACCCGCTATGGTGATAGAATGGTAATGATGTCACAGTGAAATGCCATACCTCCAGTTGAAGCTGCAAAGAATGGTCATCAACAGTTGATCAATGAAAGGACCCCATGACAGTAAAAAAAAGCATCAGATGTTTTGACTTTGTACATTTTTTGGTCAGAGATACATTGTTCCACTTGTACTCTTACATATGTATTTGCTATATCCAATCAGAATGCATTCTGACCCCATGAAGACTTTAGTTGAATGTACACTTCTTCTTAGCTATTGACCAGTATATACATTGGCCCATATTCACACCTAAGAAGCTTTTGCTTCCTAGGTGCGTATATTTAGGAAATGACCTACACATGCATAGTAGGTACCCGTTAGGTACGTAGATTGCCTTTGTGCGGTCTTTAAAGACTGCACAGAGTAGTTTAGTTACAGAGAGGTGGCCTTAAGCCGCCTTGGGAAGTGATTAGGTAGAAGTGGGAGGGATTAAGAGTAGCCGGGGAGGGCAGGGGATAGGCGAGGAGGGGAAAGGTCTAAGCGTAGTATTTTTTTTAAGAAGGAAACTCTGCGCGGTTAGATATGATAGCCCTACAGCACTCGGAATTACCATAAGGTACCTAAAAATTGGGAGGGAGCGGGGGAGGGGACTTGAGAAGTAGGTGTGGATACATACTTGGAAGTGTGAATCAGGTCCATTCTCTCTACACTGATTTTACACGTGCCTGTTCAAGTGGGATTGGTGAAATTGTAATGCACAGAAGTGCGACTGGATAGTGCACCATAGGATGAAAAACTGAATTATGACTCTGGCCTATTAAAATGAAGAATATGCTCTTGCATAATAATGATTTAAAAATCAGGCAACGGTTATCTTTTCTTTGTGTATTTTTAGATTCTATCAGAGTACTTTTTGATTATGCTTCCAACTAAATACAACAAATAAAACAAGAACTTTGAAATAAATCATTATTTACACATTAAATGTCTGTTGTGTTATTTTCTCAGAATTTTATTTTACGGTTTCTGTTTACTTTCCTGAACTGTATGTGACGTCTTTGTGACCTTATTTTACCAACACTAAAAGAGGAGCTCTTATATTTGTAAACTGAAAGTGCCACTCTGTTTCCAGGTCATCTTCACTTAATACTCTGTTGACCTTATTAGTATCTAGGTTGATCCCAACAGTGCAACAGAAAGTTTTCCTGTTCTCTCATTTGTTTTATGTCAACAACAATTGACTTTAGTACTTAGACAATACAGCGTGGGGTCACTTTTGTGAATTTTGAATGAGAGATTTTGACCTCTGAAGTTCCTGCCACAGTGGTGAGCAAAGTAAAGCTGATCAGGTACATTACATTGTGGAAGGCGCACTGAACAGACCATGACTTAAACTGACACCGGTGCATAAGTACAAAGAAAACAGTTTTCATTCTAAAACTTGGTGTATACAGTGCACACATGTGGCTGCTCCAGAATTCTTGCAAAGTTATCAGCCCAGTTTAAGTGCCAAAAAGGAATTATAAATAATATAGTGCTATTAATGCAAATCACTATTGTTGTATCCAAAACTGCTTTGAGATGGGATTATTTTAGGATAAGGGTACACACACATCCAGATTTATAGGGCCGGATCTAGAATTACGAAATGTGGGTGTTTTGGTACTGCACTAACAAAAGGTTCCTGGCATGGATCTGGCTGTCCTGGCCTCCCCTCACTCTCACAGAACAGCAGACCGGCATCTTAACTTCACCGCCGCTGCTAGCTCCATCGATTCAGCCCAAAGTTATCGGGGGACTGTGATTTTTTTCTTTTACAATCTGCTGCTGGTTATTTATAATACATATACATCTTTCTTTGGGCCGTATTCAGACATAAGAAGCTTCTGCTTCTTAGGTGCGTATATTTAGTAAATGATCTACCACATGTGTAGTAGGTCATTTACGCAATCAGCGTACCAGTTAGATAGCTAGATTGCCTCAGTGCATGGAGTAGTTTAGTTAGAAGGCCTCGGGAAGTGATTAGGTAGAAGTGGGAGGGGAAGTGATTTACATTGGGCGGGGGTGGGGGAAAGGTGCGTGCGTAGTTTCCTTCTTCACGGTTAGTAAGGTAGCCCTATGACACTCGCAAGTGCCATAAGGTACCTCTAAAAGCAGGGGAGGGGACTGGAGAAGTAGGTGAGGATACATGTGAATCCGCACCTACAGATCACACATGCAGGTGTGAATCTGGTCCTTTGTCTCTACATTACACATCCTATTGCTGTACCTCTGCCTACATAACATCCGTCTTATATGTTCCCTACATTTCACCTTGCATATCCTGTTCCCCTGTACTGCAACACCTCTTCCTGTGCTCCTACATCCCACACACATGCACACATTTTCTTGTTTGTATATTACAATTCCTCCTTTGTGCCCCTTGATTAGATACTCTACCTGTAATATTTCATAAGATTCCCTCATTATGCAGCAACATTGCACATTTCCCTCTCTTTGCTACATACCCTTTCACTTACCTTTTCATTTGTCATTCAGATATTTTACACTTTACAGCCAGGTCCTGGGGAGCAGGGCATCCAGATCACAGGAATTGGGCCAGCATTATGAATCTTTGTTATAAGGGACACTGACACACTTTATATAAGTTGTAGCAGAATGCATGTCACACAAAGGGGCTGATCCAGAGTTAGAAGCAACTGCATAAGAAGATGCAATTCTGCACTTGGACTAACCATGTTGCAGTGCATTACACTTTTTACATGCAGGTGCAATGTTGCCCTTTTTTCCTGTTACTTCCAAACGTAGATCATCCCCAGAATGTTTAAAATAATAATAATAAAAAAAACTGAAAAAATTACCAAATGTTGTCCATCCACTTGCTTATACACATCCATCTATATCTTTACCCAAAAGAGAAAAATGACAGCGCTTTTGATTAATAAATTATCCAAAAATATATGGATTAATAAATTATATAAAAACCACTTATATATTCTGGTGGCTTAATAAACTAATTAGACACTGGCAACAATAATTACATTATAAAATGTATTAGATTTATTAAACCTTAAGACATCAAAAAATCAATAAGATAAAACATGGACCTAATTAATCTATATTGTACTCAAGATCCTTGATAAAGTTCCACTTTAAATATATGTCCCTGCAATACAATATATATGTGCTAGTATTGCTGGTACAATTGGCACATATGAAACAACTTTCAGTAGCTGGAAAAAATACGGGAGATGCCAATATAAGATTGTGTAGAATCCCACTACTCCACTGGTGTCCGCGTTGGTCCCGGTTATTACCCAATAGTATATGGGCAGAGATTGAGTTTGGTCTCCGCTTCCAGTGATATTGTAGTAGGTTATGTGAGTACAGAGCTGTAATAAGCCGTCTAATATAAATCATTCAGTTCAAACATGTGAGTAATGAAGATTGGCTTACAATACCGGTACTCTTTCCAAGCCTCCCAGATAATGGTAGTTCTATATACCACTGTCCGTCTTCCTTTGTATTCGGATCCAAAAGGGGAGATGACTGTAGCTTGAGCAACCTCCGTGGGTGGCCAACCCCCGGATGGTGCGTGGATCTTTCTCCCAGCTGTAACAATATTAGCAGGATCCAGTTGCCAGTTAAATTTTGATGAATAGTGGATACAATGTTCATCAAGGATTGTAGGTTTTAGGTCCACAAGTGATATAAATTTTATAATGTAATTATTTTTGCCCGTGTCTAATTAGTTTATTACAGCCACCAGAATATATAAGTGGTTGTTATATAATTTATTAATCCATATATTTTTGGATAATTTAATAATCAAAAGCGCTGTCATTTTTCTCTTTTGTGCTATTAGTTCCAGTCTCTGGAATTTAAGGGGAGGGTGCACTTCCTCCTCAGACGGCAGCTATTTTTACAATTTTGAATGTATTAATCTAGCGCCCATAAGCTCATTTATTATATGTTTACCCACTACAAGGACACCAATCTCACTAACTACTCTATATTACGTTAAATGAACTAATGTTTCAATGTTGGGTATATATGTTTCATGTTTTTTTTAAATCTCCTTTCTGGAGGTGGGCTCATAACTGACAGTTACATTTTGAAAGCTCCACAGGTTATGCAGCGAGACCTACAAAACATGGACCGTTAGTGGTCCTTGAGGACAGGGTTGGGGACCCCTGATATAAAAGACAGATGTTGCTGCTCACCTTTATAAATGAGCAAATGGGACATGGGCCAATGAGAGAGTTGTCTCTAAAGTATGCTGGCCAGTGCCAGGAGAGGGGCGGGCACTAAGCTAATGCTACTACTTTTATAATTGAGTGACAGGAGTATGGGCCAATGAGCGCAGCGTCTTGGTAGTATGCTGGCACGTGGCAGGAGAAGGGCGGCTGCAGGTGGTGTGTTTGAGGAGAAAGTGTCACCGCTGCAACAATGAAACAATTGTAATCTTACTCTTACTTTTTTCTATCATTTTAATGAGTTTTTAACTATTATCATAATAAAAGTTTATGACAGTACTATGCGCCATTCATTTTTATTTTGTTGAAATATAAATAAATGAAACATAATCTCAGGCTATGATGATGGAAAGTAACCCCACTACCTGTGTCAAGGGGCCTGATCCAGACCTACGCCGATGCGCTGTGCTTACTAAAGCACAGCGTATTGACGTTTACTTACCCTGACACTCCCCCTGTGCGGGCGTATAGCCCCTTCCTTACTCCGGCTGAAGGCTACCCTAACTTCAGCCGGCGTAAGGAAGGGGCCATACGCTCGCACAGGAGCGTATGGCCGCCTAGCCCGCCCTCCTACCCTCATTTAATTACCTCCCCCTGCCCACCTACACTAACCTGAACGTAGGGACGCTGAAGGACGTCCCCTCCAGCGTCCCTACAGCTCTGCTACGGACACCCGATCCAGGATCGGGCGTTGCCGTAGCAACGCCGGGCAACATCTGCCTGGCGCATGCGGGATCAGGCCCAAGGTAGGTATGATGGTTTTTGGTGCTCCTTTAAAGTGTCTGTGGTTACATGTCTCCTCTTGTCTTAGTTTTTTTCCCAAAGTGTTTGCAATATTTATTAACAGATTTTTATATAGTGCTATCAGATTACATAGCGTTTTACAGAGAATATTTCACATTCACATCAGTTCCCTAACACACACACACACACACACACACACACACACTCTAGAGCAAATTTTTTCATCAGTCAATTAACCAGCCAGTATGTTTTTGGGATGTGGGAGGAAACCGGAGCAACCAGGGCAAATCCACGCAGATGCAGGGAGAACAAACAAACTCCACACAGATAAGAGCTAGTCTGGGAATCAAACTCATGACTTTAGTGCTGTGAGGCCCAAGTGCTACTCACTAAGCTACCTTGCTGCCCAAATATTTTCTTATTTACATAGCAAAATGAATTCTCATCATCATCCATGTTACATTATATAAATTATACTTTCTGAATTGGAAAAAAAAAAACAAACAAACTTGGAGTTTGTATCTTCATCACTTAACACCACTGTGGTTTGTCTGCTTTACTATACTTTACTGGGTTCACTCAGTTTTGCATATTTCTTGTTATCCTATTTCCTGGCCATTCTTACAGTCTGCTGATCAGGCAAAAGCAAGCATTATATATTTACTTTCCTTTCTCTTTAAATAAAGTCATCCTGAACTTTTTCAACAGATGCTCAGTGGAGCTTGTATGTGATTAGAATCAAGAATCTTGTCTTTACATGTTGCTTGGACATCCCAGGCCACATTAGGAGGATCAGAAAAGCAATCCCTCCCTAATGCGAAATAAAAGTTATTCAGCTTCTCCAGACACAATACGCTGGAGATTGTTCCATTTTCTTCAGGTAAGAAAGGAGGCCAAATTCTTTATTCATTTGTTAGGTCTGTTCCAGTTAATGATCGAAAAAGAGACTACACACTTCCCCAAGACATCTCGGTTCATCTGGTGACACAATCTTTCACCAGCTACCTGACTATAATGCACCTAATTGTTAAGTGATGACAACTATTCTGAAGCTGAGTGACAATATAAAAGAGAAATACCTGCACCACGGCTGTTCCTTTAGTTATAGGACTCCACTTCTATTTTCTCTGATAATGCACCCAGTGTTACAGAGGTTAATTGTATTTTTTGTCATGCCATCACATAACATAACCCATAGTCACCATCAGGGAGCTTGGGCATAACATTTTTTCATGATCTTACCCACAATCCTTTGTTCACTCAGCATAGATTTAGGTTCAGACATCATTTTAGTCTACATTACATGTAAATAAACCAAGATTTTAGCATTTTTAGTGCATTTTTAGATGTGAACTAAGGTTCATTTAAAAAAATGTCATTTACTGTCATAGTTAATAGAACTAAGGATAAAAAAAGACAAAATCCACAAATCTACTGTTTAGGAATGTTATGGAAGACTGGATTTCAAGTCAGTTTCTGGATTAAGCAAAGCTTCTTGTATCTTGTTTCACAATGTGAGGCTTCAGTGTTTTGCACAATATGTTATGCTTTTTAATTTCATCCCTCCCTTTACGAAGTGTTCCTGTGTTTACTTATGGTGTTAACCGCTTGCTAAACATGCAGAGATATAACCTTTCCTCAGTCTGATGCTATAAAATATACTATTTCTTATACCTTAGTCATGCCTGATATGATTTGTGCTAGTCACTTATAAGTGTTAGCTTTGTTTTTTTTCCCTGAGACTTGCTGTTTTGGCTTATAGCCCAACCAATGTCTTTACAGGTCAGTAGGAACCATCCATCAGGTCTGTAGAGAGACCAGTCAGTCAATCTTTCAGCTGATGTGTTTCATTTGCTGTCTATGTGAAGTATTTGATTCTTTCTTTCAAGGCTTTCTGTTGAGTGAGCAGAGTTGACTATACAAATTCCTCTGCGTAAAGGTGGCACGTCCATGGCCCGGCTAATATGTGCCCGGTGCATGATAAATGTAGTGCATTACTTTTATTTTCCATTTAGGTCTTAAGCTAGGCTTTCTCTTCTATTAAAGAAAATAATGTAAGCCGCCTTCAAAGCCGTCTGGACAAATGCGTGGGTTTTGTGTTTACCAATACATATTTTAGTAGTACTGTCTATGTATTTCAAACATTCAGTAATGAAAAAATAATGAAATAGAAACCCCAAAAATGTTTTGTTTTTGTCTAAAAGTTGGCATTATTAACATAGCACTGAATAAACTTATAGCACTGTATGTATGAGCTTTATCTAGAGGTGCCCAATCCTATGTAATCCTAACACAAAAGTCCTTCAAATATCTCATACAGTCAAAGTTTACCAGCTATCAGTTCATAAATAGTCAATGATTCTACGTTGCATAAATCAGTTCATAAATAGTAATGGTAGGTTGCTCTTCGCTTTCTGGTCAGCCTTCTTCTCCCTATGTTCCTTTGTTCAGCGGTGCTGGTGTTTTCTTATGAAGGATGAATGTGTGCCTCTGGACATGTACTTCTATCGGTGGCATCCTAATGTCCTGGTTACTTCCTTGCTGGCTTCCACGTGCAGATGTGCTGCTCCTCCTTCCTGTCGCCGGGATCCTGAGGCCTCAGGTTCGGTCCACTGGGGGGAGGGGAAAGTATTGGAGAGATAAAAGAGTAATTAAAGCCGCCAATATTGTGCAGAAATCCCTTTCAACAGGTTTATTGATAAAATGCACTAGTGCTTCCCATGTTCCTATTGGTCATGTACAAGAAATGTTGAATAGAGCTTGTTTCAAAATGCCCACCGATATCAGCAACCACAAGATATTTCTCACTTCTCTCTGAGAAAGTCTCATAGAGAAAAAATGCATTGGTAATGCACCTTATGTATGCACTTCCTTCCATGGTTGACCAGATCCAGTCTGCAGCGCCGTACAAAATACAACAACAAAACACAGTACAGACATACAGGGCAGGAATGGACAGCATAGTACATAACAAAGTACAATATAAATATTTGATAGTTAATGTGGATTTCAAGAACTGAGTGGAGGAGTAAAGTCCATATAAGAAGGTCTTTTTTTCTTCTTAATAATTTTGACCAGTGGTGAAGTTCATCAGGTTAAGGTTATTTCTGCTTAAAAGTTTTTCACTCTTTTTCTTTATATATAGAGTCCATTGTATGTAAACATTTTTTATTTCTTTTGTTACCAAAATTGCTTCAAAAGCATTAACAATGAAGAGAAGAAACAGAGCATGGTAATCATTCCGTATGTTTAAAATGATTGGATTTATCGGTTAGTAAAGAAATTTATATGGAACTCTTAAGTGTGTGCAGGAGTCTGGATCCAGTCTCAGAAGAAGACATGTTAAGCTAAAATACATCACCTCCAAACTCATTCTAATTGCACTTAGGATCTTCTTGTAGTTCTAACATCATTGTTGGCAAAATTCAGATTTGTTCTTTATTCATTGTTACTAATAACTCTGGATCAGCCCCAAAGAGTCTTGCTGAAACCTGACAGTCACAGATTATGTAAACAGGCTTAGAAAAGGAATTTAACTGGTACAATCTGATAGAAACCTTTTTTTTGCAACATTGCCATCAGTTGCATATGATAGATGATTTGGTTTCTCTTGTAGTGCATTGTGTGGGCCTAGCAAATTATTGTATATGTCTTTCGCTTTATGGCCACTTTATGGCTTCTTCCAGTCAGTCATATCAATCACCATCATTATCATTCCCTGAATGAAAAGGTGGTGTGTAATGCCAGGGGTTCAACTACCACTGATGCAGTTGATGCTGGACTCCTTGGGCTGGATCCAGACCTTGTTAAGTGCATGAACTTAGTTACACCTGGGCTAAACCATGTTGATTTCAGGGGGAGTCAAGTTAATTGTATTCTTTGCATGCAGGGATATATCTTTGAATTGCTTACTGCACACAGATACTGACCAGCTTTACTATCACACTGTTATTTAGACTGCTGGATCCATGTTAAGTGCATGAACTTAGTTACACCTGGGCTAAACCATGTTGATTTCAGGGGGAGTCAAGTTAATTGTATTCTTTGCATTGCATGATATATCTTTGAATTGCTTACTGCACACAGATACTGACCAGCTTTACTATCACACTGTTACTTAGACTTGGGATAGGAAACATCACCTCTCAACTCTAATACTGTTTGCTTTGC
>WWET01001974.1:202536-212889 GCA_011038615.1 Limnodynastes dumerilii
CAGCGTAAGGAAGGGGCCATACGCCCGCACAGGGGAAGTGTCAGGGTAAGTAAACGCCGATACGCTGTGCTTTAGTAAGCACAGTGCATCGGCGTAGGTCTGGATCAGGCCCAATGTTTCCTCGCCAGAAATTGAGGAATAATGACAGAGACCGTTATTTCATTGCCACAAAGTAATTCATTGAAAAACAGATCATTGGAGCGGCAAACTACACCCCCTATCACTCTCCCTTCCCTAAGATAGTGTTTAAATAAATTAGGTATATTATTCTTTATTTATTTTTGTTTGTTTATTTGGTTGATTTTTTGTGTATAGTGGGATTCCACAGGTACTTGAATTACCTCCTACAATCTACTATTTATTGATTACTACCTTAGAAAATATTGTCAGTTGTGCTCAAATAAAACACATGCAAATTTTAATTTTTAACCATTTAAATTTTGTCCAGGTATAGTGCATATTTTGTAAACAGCATAAGGGACACCAAGGGCCAGGTTTATTAAGCTGCGGGTATGGAAAAGTGGAGATGTGTCCCACAGCAACCAATCAGATTCAAGCTTACATTTTCTAGTATGTAATAGGAAAGTGAGAGCTAGAATGTGATTGGTTGCTATGGGAAACATTTCCACTTTTCCTATCGCGCAGCTTAGTAAATCTGGTCCAAAATGTGTATCTTAACCATGATCTCTAGCAAAGAGTAGGAAGAGTTTTACCATTG
The DNA here is from genome assembly GCA_011038615.1 of Limnodynastes dumerilii. Classification (NCBI taxonomy): domain Eukaryota; kingdom Metazoa; phylum Chordata; class Amphibia; order Anura; family Limnodynastidae; genus Limnodynastes; species Limnodynastes dumerilii. Next base: position 203,255 of record WWET01001974.1, read on the forward strand.
CTAACCTCACTAGGAAGTCTTAAAAAGATTTTCTGTATAATAACCTTCCAAAGGAACCTGCAACAAAGCTAAATTATATTACTAGGTCTATTGCATAAGTCAATTTTATAGGACTAATCCAGACCCCTGCATGCTTTCCCTATGTGCAGGGGTCTTAAAGTCCGCACGGAAGAGGGGAGTGAGCTCCCCTGTCACTCCCATCTCTTGTGCAGACTTTATAGGTAGCCTTAATACTGATGTGCAGATCACTGTCAAATGTAAATCTTCCCGCCGCCCAACTTGGCCGTTGTACGTATATTTTATCATACACATAGAATAGGTGTATTGTGTGCATGCGCCCTCCCCTCCAGACACACCACTTATGTATATTGGGTGTCGTGCTTACCTCTGGATCCGGTCCATATTGAGAAATATACAAGTTAGTGTTTGAAAACAGACAATAGAAATGGATATAGTATTAAAAGTAAATCTCCATCTGTTTTCAGTTCATTGTTCATTAAAAAAAAGTAATTATTACAAACAATCTTCAAACAGTTCTTTTTCAAATGAAAGGAATATTTCATACCAAATCTTGTTTGAACTTTCAAGCAATGCATTATAGCTTACAAGAATATTTCACTACACGGACACCAAAGGTTATGGGAGAGAGCTCGTATCAGAAGTAAAGGAAGACAATACTCAATGCCACGATAATGTCCACAAACAGTAGTGATGTTGTGTGACAACACTACAAAGAGGAACTTTAAACTCCTGCATAATAAGACATTGTGCACAATCTAGAGACCTTGCTACTTCAGATCAAGGGCTTAGCAATAACACCAGAACAGTTCTTGTGTGTTGGTTAATTTAATCAGGAGATTGGAAATATATGAACAAACAATCAGGGACAGTAGGGTCAATTTTTGTGAGCTACATTTACAAAGAAACTAAAACCCTTGATTTGGTTTATGCAATGCTGAAAAGCCTTTTGTAGTGAAAATTGAGACAAGATTTTATTCCAATGTGTTAGATCTCTGTTGCAATATGTAGTTAGAATAGTTTCAATTCTCTGTGATTCCGGCACATGTAGTGCCTGCATCTAGCAATACATAATTGTCCTGGCGTTATTTTATTTCTTTAAAATACTTTCTCTCCTGATGATCTCTGTAGCTGGATGCACCAGAAAAACAGAAGCTTCCACTACAGTGATAGTAGGAGAGATACAGTGCAGTGAATGGTCAGGTACAGGTAAGTAACTAAGGGCCTGATCCAGAGGTATGGCCGCCGTCGCTAGGACAGCGGCCGTAAGCGTAAGATCGGCTTTTCAGCCGATCTGCGCATGCGCCGGGCAGATGTGGCCCGGCGTTGCGCCGTAGGGACGCTGGAGGGGACGCCCTCCAGCCTCCCTACGTTAAGGTTAGTGCAGGTGGGCGGGGGGAGGTAGGTAAATGAGGGTAGAAGGACGGGCTAAGCGGCCATACGCTCCTGTGCGAGCGTATGGCCCCTTCCTTGCGCCGGCTGAAGTTAGGGTAGCTTTCAGCCGGCGTAAGCGAGGGTAAGTACGCTGTGGGCAGGGGGAGTGTCAGGGGGAGTCAGCGATGTAACGCTGAGTGTTAGTACGCTCAGCGCTACATCGTACCTCTGGATCAGGCCCTAACTAACTAACTGTCTGTCTATAGGGATCAACTATCTGAAAAGTTAGAGGAGAGCAAAGCACCTACTGATATGCTGCTCCCATACGAAATTAGAAGGGCAGTACTTTCAGGAAAATTACAGCCCTAGTGCCTGTGGATCCAGACAGCAAGTTTCTGATTGATAGGATAAGAAAACACCCACATTTTGGGAAAAATGCCTACGCCACACTCCCAGTACAAACTTGAATCGGAGTGTGGCACCCATTTTAAGTGATGACAGATCGGAAGCACTGGTTCTCATTATAGTAATCCCTAGAGTTACTTGGGATCGGTGAGACTTGATGATGTCATCAAGCCCTGCCCACCCCTGGAACACCAGAGATTACGGTAGTGATTGACAGGGATGGGACTCAATGATGCAATTTGCATAAATCATAGCCCCGCCCCAATGCCGACATCTGTTTTTTTCTTCCGAGATCTCCCGGGGGGAAAAATGGTTAATTATTTACCTGGTAATTTGTTTTACTTAACTCCTACATGTCAGCACACCAACAGGTTAATTCATCCCCTCTGGAGCCAGACAGGAACTAAGAAGACTACGGCATATATAGCAGCCCACCTCCTGTTTCCTGTGTCTTCATACTTCATATAGCTTAAATACGCAACTTAACATGATTAACACATGAAATAATACATAGTATTGGGAAGATGTGTGCTGACATGTAGGAGTAAAGGATACCAAATTACTAGGTAAATAATTTACCGTTTCCTATACCTCCACATGTCAGCACACCAGCGGGTCGTACCCAAGCAGTTAAGATCACTGGGTGGGAACAAACAATATAAGGCTACCACCTAAGCAATAATTTTCATATAATTAGGTTACTAAGTAAAGGACACGTCTGCCGAAGCTTGCCTCAGCTGCGGACAAGACATCCAGTCTATAATGTTTTGTGAACGTGTGGATTGACGACCACCTTACAAAGTTCCTCCACTGATGCAGCTTCTTTTTCCACCCAGGAAGTCGCTACTGCTCTTGTAGAGTGGGCTTTAAGATTATTTGGAACCGCAATGTTTCTAGCTTGGAATGCTTTAAAAATACAAGATTTAATCCAATCCCTTCCGCCAGCCCAAAGAGATGCTTGGACTTTCTGATATCTGATGTTCTAGATATATATATATATATATAGATAACGGCCTGACTAGATCTAGTTTATTGAATTTTAATTCTTACGGGCCTACTAGATTAGGATTAATATAAAACTTTGACACCACTTTTGGCAGTTAGGGTTAGTTCTTAAAACTACTCTATTAGGCAGGAAGTTCAAATAGGGTTCTTCAACCCATAAGGCCCAGAGTTCAGAGATACACCTGGCAGTGGAAATTGCCACTAAGAACAAAACTTCGATATTTAAGAAACTTAGACTAACCTCTTCTAAGGGTTCAAATGGTTGTTCTGTACCAGATTCAAGTCCCATGGTGCCAGGGGATTACGAAATTCTTTTTGGCTGCTTGAAGGAATCTTAAGATATACTTGTCCTGTGCCAGATTCTGATCTAGTATAGCACTCAATGCCGAAATCTGTACTTTAAGTGAACTAGTGAACAATGCCCACTTGCAGGAAATCTAGTCGGGATGTTCACCTCAGAATTACCTTCTTTCTTATACCAGGGGATTAACGTTCTCCATACCCTGTGGTATGTGGTGCAGGTGGATTGTTTGCAAGCTTTTAATAGAGTCCCAATGACTCTTTCAGAAAAACCTTGCCTTCTTAGTGTTTTCCTCTCAACAGCCAGGCCCTCAATTTCAGCAATCTGGGGTTTTGATGTGCCACTTGCCTCTGTGTCAATAGTGCTGGACGCACCGGCAAAGTCCAAGGAGAATCTATGGATATCTGCACCACCTTCAGAAACCACGGTCTTTGTGACCAGAAGGGGAGAATTGCTATCAGTACAACAGACTCTTTCTCTAGCTTCCTCAGCACCCAAGGTATCATCGAAATTGGCAGAAATATGTAGGCCATCTGAAACTTCCAAAGCCATCTTTATCCAAAGCGCTCTTCTGACTACCGCTGCTGTAGCTCCTGTCCTTGCTGCTAATCTGACCATGAACATGAATTCTACTGCCAGCTATATATTTGCACTTGTTTAAGGAGATCCGCTCTCATTATACCATCCAGAATATCACTCTCCAGTGAATAGCCCCAACTTCTGAGGTGACCGTCATTGCTGCCGCCGGTTTCAAAGTTGTACCTGCGAGTGAATGCTGTTTTTTAGCCTAATCTCCATCTTTTTCTTCATGGAGTCTTTGAAGGCGATGCGTCTTCCAGTTGGAGCGTTGTCTTCTCCACTATCCTGGCAATTACTGCATCGACCTTCGGTGCTTCTTCCCCTTTTCTCGTTTCCTAATGTGGAAAAGGGAATAATTTATTAATCCTATTTATAGGCATAACCCTTTTGTCTGGATGCATCCACTCTTCCATAATTATTTCCTTTAAAGTGTGAGATAGTGTAAAGTTTCTTCCTTTCTTGCGAGCTTCTTTGAACAACAGATCTTGAAGCTTCAATTCGTCTTTTGGCTCTTCTATATTTAACGCTTTATAAACAAGTTTAAGCAAATTTTCTACGAAGTCCGGATTGAGACTTTCTTCTGTTTGTGACTTAATAGATCCCTCATCTGAATGGCATGAAGCTCCAGACAGAAATGTGAATTGCTCTATCTCCGAATCCTCTGAAGCATCACTAATCAATAGCCTAGGCCTTTTAAGTGAAAGCTTTTCCAAATCTTTCTTGGAAACAATTATATCGGCCCGAGCTGTCTTCTTTAGGTTTACCAACTCCAACACTTGCTGTGACGGTTGTTGTTGTTCTTTATTTGTACACTCTTTATATTTGAATCCTGTACAGTCTTCTGATAACTGCTTGTCATAAAAGGAACATCTTGATAAATGTTTCTTTTTATATTTGGCCTTGAGTTCCAATTTATCCTTACTAGTTTCTGACCTAAGGAAAGAAAACTGACTAACTACACTGTACTCACACAATAAACATAAAAAATGCATATAGGGCTTACCCCGACTTCTTATGTTGGGGCCAATTTTTCTCTATTACAGTAACCACGGGCATGACTGAAATTCAGGCTGTAACAGTATTTATGGTTTTACTTCACATCAAAAAGAATGTCTGAGAAAGTGCGGGTAAATAAGTCTTACTGTTTAGATGTACTGCATAGGGATACAAGCTGCCAGTATTATTCCTAGTAGTGCTGCTCTGCTCAGTGCTCCTTGCTCTGTGAGCCTCCACGTGCCTCCTTTAAATCTCCGGCGCAGCTTGATTGAGTCACTTCCACCCGCTTTCTCACAGATAAACCCGGGCACAGGAAGTCTGGCGGGACCCAGAGGGAGACGCCGCCGCTGCTAAGATGACCTGCTCCCCACCCGCCCTTGATGTAATAGGGGCCGGCATCAGGAGGTGAGCGCACATGCTCTTGAAGCTGGCCCTGCCACCTCTGCTCCCCACTTAACTGTTGAAGCATCGGCCGGGGAGATACCACAATTCGAGATGCTGCTGGGGACCCTGGACAGAGGTACTTGCACTCCTACCAACATCCTCTCTAGCTCCAACAGGAAAAAAGAAGACACAGGAAGCAGGAGGCGGGCTGCTATATATGCCGTGTCTTCTTAGTTCCTGTCTGGCTCCAGAGGTGATGAATTAACCTGTTGGTGTGCTGACATGTGGAGGTATAGGAAATAAAAAGTAAGCAACACTGGTTCTATATCCAATAAAGGCAGTATACTGGATAACATAAAGATTGAGGGACCAACTTTTTTGCTTAGAGGTGATGACCTCTAAATTCAGTCCTACACTGACCCCTAGGGCAACTCTCCTGGGTCTCTTTGGCAGGTTCTCCCAAGGCAATAATTGCAGATAAACAATGTCCTAGAACACCTGAGATTTATTGAAATTACTCTGTCTCATGGTAAGTGTCATTTTAAAAAATTTAAGAGGACTCCTTCAGAAACTGTTTCCAACATTCTAAAAGTCTTTCAAGCTACATTAATGGGAACAATCTCTTGTTCACAAATACAAACGTCAAAGGTGAAAATGTTATAGCAATTTGCAGTGTATTAGTTCTACAACTTCATACCATTGATGCATGTCTAAGTGGTAAAGCGTTTGCTGAAACCTGGAGTATAAAGAATAATCTATGACATCCTAAATACTTTTCTCTATATGTATATTTAACCGTTATAAGTAATTACTAGAAATGATGCAAAATCACATGCGCTGCCCATCTACACTTGAGCACTCTTCCACAATCCATTGGTCTACCCTTTCCCTCATCTTCCTCATTTCTTTTATGACTTCTTTATATCTGACACAGCCGACAGCTAATTGTTGGCTTTCTCTATTTCAAAAATCTGCCTAATTAGAACATTTTTATCATGAATGGGTAAGTATGCCAAATTAATGTTTTGGCAACTTACCGATTCATTAGCTTTGCGACACAAGACCTTAGAGTTAGGCTGTTGGGAGGGTTTCAGCTAGCAAGGAAAGTTTTAGGGTTAGGCTGTGGGGAGGGGATACATCTTTTAGAGGGACTCTTAGAGTTAGGCTGAAGGGAGGGGATCCAATATAGAAGGGAAGTCTTTGGGTAAGGCTGCTGGGAGGGGATCCAGCGCAGAAGGGGAGTCTTAGGGTTAGGCTGCTGGGAGGGGATCCAGAATAGAAGGGGAGTCTTAGGGTTAGGCTGCAGGGAGGGTATCCAGCATAAAAGAGGAGTCTTAGGGTTAGGCTGCGGGGAGGGGATCCAGCATAGAAGAGGAAGGTTAGGGTCAGGCTGCAGGGAAGGTAGGGTTAAGGTTAGGGTAATGGAAGGGGAGAGTTAGGATAAGAGTTGGAGGTTGGGAAAAAAATACCTACCAGTTTGTGCTAGAGATTCCTTCTGGGGATCTTCGATTCCATCACTCCGGCGGGCAGGAACAATCGATGGTGGTGGGAAATCGTAAACGTGGTGTCAAAACGGCCCTGTCATAAGAGGGCCGAACTCAGCAGCGAATCACACCACTGCTGACCCTTTGTGGCCTTATAAGTAAATAAATAATAATAATAATAATAANNNNACCTGCCAGTTGGTTCTAGAGATTCCTTCTGGGGATCTTCGATTCCATCACTCTGGCGGGCAGGAACAATCGATGGTGGTGGGAAATCGTAAACGTGGTGTCAAAACGGCCCTGTCATAAGAGGGCCGAACTCAGCAGCGAATCACACCACTGCTGACCCTTTGTGGCCTTATAAGTAAATAAATAAATAAATAAATAATAATAATAATAATAATAATAATAATAATATCACAACACTGCGCAGTGTGCGTCTGTGTAGAGGGATCACCACACAATTATTAGCATAGGACGGGGTACGTCCTATAGCCTGTCTGCCTGACTTCCCCTCCAGGTTGCAAATAAATGTTGCTAAATATCTAAATGTTCCATAGTTATTTATTATGCTCCCATATGGTTGACTAGGATAAAGGATGTCCACAGAAGAGGCAACTGCAAGACTGTGAATAATTGTTAAGTAAAATACTCAGTTTACTTTCTTCAACAGGAAGATTTGTTTACTTTATCATAGAATACAAACACATAGCAGTGATCATTTGCCACAGTATAGCTTTAGCATGATAGGGTACAATAATACAAGTAAAGAGTCATATATATAATGTAAGGCAAGTATTTCTAGCACCAGATTTTATCTGAAATAATTAAGTCTATATTTCTTTAGAAGCAATTTTTTTCCAGCACAACATTTTTCTCTAAATATTCATTAAACTATACAAGCCAATATAATACAGTGTTTTGTTTAAGAAGATCTAGTACGGATTTTCCCTGAAGAAAAATAACCTCATAATTGCATGTTTTCTATTAAAACTGTATTTCAGTTTGACCAAAAATGGGCTGTGCGGAGTAAAATAGCTTCCAGCAGGTGTACGGAGATATCTGGCACTATTGCTGCGATCAGCACTCTCCACTTCAATGCTGAGTTTGGAAAGTGAAAATATATAAATGTAATGCAGCTTTTTCTTGTCTCTTCTTCAATTGCTTTTTTCTGCATGACTCAATTTCATTCTACAGCTGCTTTTCAAATAACCAAAAGGGCAGACTTCTTACATTGGTTATTTTAGCTAAATGTCTTGTGGCAGTAGTATATTTAGAAAAAAGTTCAGAGGTGTGTGTTTTTTTCCCCTGCTTTTACTAGTTGTGGTTCAAGTGGTTAGCACTTCTGCCTCACAATGCTAAGGAAATAAGTTTGTTTATCAGAAAAGGCCTCTTGTCACCATGGGCTTCCCCTGGGGCATTTGGATTCCTCCCATACTCCAAACTCATGATAGAAATTGAATTTAATGCTAAGGACCGGATCCAGACCCCCACGCTTTCCAAATATGCGGGGGTCTGAAAGTCCGCACGGAAGAGGGGAATGAACTCCCCTGTCGTTCCCCTCTCTTGTGCAGACTGTAGATGACTTGAGCTCCCATAAGTCCCCATTGCGGATGAGTGGTCCGTATGACCGCTGATCCATGCGTAGAACTTAAAAGCCGCTGACACTGAAAATTCTAATCCTCTCCCCGCCCACCTTATGTCATTTTGCTATCAGGGAAAGAAAAAAAACCCTGACCGGTCAGAGGGATTTCCTCTCTGTGCGATAGGAGGTCTGTGCGTAAATCATGTGTAACATCTGGAGCGAGACACCTGACTTTTGCACTTTGCGTGCATAAATTGGGCGTCAGACGGAGTCTGGATCGGGACCTAAATCTTACCCCTACCCTATGTGTATAAGGAGTTTACACCCTAAGCTCCAGTAGGACAAGGACTGATGTTGATGATTTGTTGATGAGTTTAAAATTGTAAAGTGCTACGTAATATGCTGATTCTATATAAAAACCGATTGATAAATAAATAAATGAAAAATTTCCACCTTACTCTTACTGAATGACACCTATTTTTAAATGGATTATTGGGGCATATTCAATACTATGGGGTCTAAATCTTCTTTTTATTGTGATCTCTCAGGGCTCACTCTTTTATGCACATGTGTAGTGAAGTTATACGCATGGGCAGAACAGAAGAAAACTGGAACTATAGCAGGCACCAGTAAGCAAGATTGCCAGAGACATGTAATTATGATATGTAGTCCCTATGGAGAAGAGTTACAGTGGCAAACACAGAATTTGAAAGGGGAGTTTCCAATGTGTGTAATACATGCGGGGTATATTAGGGGTATACAAGGCACATTACATAAAATACATGTGACAATATATTAGGTGCCTAGTTATGGCACATACTATAATATATTGGGTATATATTAGGCTTTGGGAATGGCACATTATATATAGTATACAATATGTGCCAATCTCAAACCCATTACATATACATACACACACACACACCAAAAGTTAATTGTGCTCCAGATCCTTTCCTCCGTTAGTCCACAGTACATGCTGTAAATCCGGAAGTTAAAAGTTAGTGCACTAGATCTTAAACGCAGCTCCCCTTTTTGTAGACAGGTCTTTGTCCGGTCAAAAGAAATCTATTGGGTGAGATAACAAAGGGAGCGCTCCATAGTGCGGTAAAAGATTACTTTATTAAAAATCACACATTACTTCATTCATTCAGCGTACCAAATTCAACTCTCCAATCCGAGAACAACAGCATTCAATAAAAACACAGTGGCAGTCTCCGTGACCGTTTACTGGCATCGGACTGATTATAGCGTCTCTGACCGTATCTGGAGGAGCTTGTGTCCTCTCTCTCTCTATATATGTATGTATGTATGTATGTATATATGTATGTATGTATGTATGTTCTGCTTACTTGTGAAGCCATGCTCCTTTTATGGAATTTCCTCTTTTGGGGCCTTTATTCTCATTGTGGTGGGTATCTGGGCTACCAGAAACCCCCTCTGCGTGCGCCACTGACAAAGTACATATCATAACGATAGTTGTTTCATTTGAACTATGGCTTATACA